>SKCR01006075.1:0-53803 GCA_019454045.1 Zanthoxylum bungeanum | reverse complement strand
TAAACATGTCTATCTTATTGAGGTATACCAACTGACTACGTATGAGGAAGTGATACAAGGTATCGACTCCCTATTATGGCAAAGTGCCATAAATCCGAAATGGATTCCATGTATATCAACAAGTTTGGACACTAGTTGATGTACCGCATGACATTGTGCCTATTGGTACTTATAAGTCTTCAAGGAAGACGTACATGGAAGGAAACATACCAACGTATAAAGCTAGGCTTTTAGCGGAAAGGTATCGTTATCAACATTGTGTTGACTACGATTCAACCTTTTACCTGTTGCCACGGTAAATCCATTTGGATAATGCTTGCTAAATCTGCATGTTTCATTTATGAAATATGTCAGCTTAACGGGAAAATCACTTTCCTGAAAAGGAAACCTTTTGGAGGATGTTTACAACATCCTGTCGGTTTTGTCGTACCTAAACTAGCAAACAAGGTTTGCAGGTTGTTCGATCCATGTTTGGATTGAAGCAAGCATTAGGTTCTTGGAATTGTCGTTTTGATGTGATCATAATGGTTTATGATTTAATTCAAAACGAAATGATTCTTGTGTATAAAAGAGGTCAGTGGGAGCGCACTGACAGTGGCTGTCCTATAAAATAATGATAATATGTCATTTCTTGGAAATGATATTCCCATATAACTATCGGCGAAAGCTTGGCTTTCGAAAACTTTCCGTGGAATTGTACATTGAAAAATGTACGCTACCTGGTGTCTCATACGCTTTGAGCATATGGATTCACAAATAGGCCAATCCAAGTGATAGTCACTGGATTGATGTTAAGAACATCCTTTAGTATCTTAGAGAACTAAGGATGCTGTCTTAGTCTATGGAGAAGGAGAACTTGAAGTGACTGGGATCACTACTGCAAGTTTCCTAAACCGAGAAAAATGACTATAAGTCGTAAACGGTACTATACAGTTTGAATAACGGAACAGTGAGTTGGAAATCTTCCAAGCAAGATGCTGTTACCGAATAAACAACAAATGCGGGTTATTGTTGCAGCTAAGGTGGCAATAGAAGACTTTTGGGTCGATAATAAATATAATTAGATTAGATATAGTTCTGTTAGCTGCTGAGGCGTCAGCACATGCTAAAGAATTAATGGTCTCATCAAATGATCCATATACATACTTCGATATTCATCTGATTCGTTCGGATCATACATCGTGGCGATGTGATGATCGAATAAATCGCGTCAGACGATAATCATGCAAATCTGCTGACGAAAGCGTTTTCTCAGCAGTTTGAGCCAACCGTACATAGTTCGGGTGTCAGACACTCGAGTGACTGGCTATAGGCCAAGTGGGAGATTGTTGGACAATTATGACCCATAGCGTCACTATTTGTACAGATCATGGTGTTGTTGTACAAATTAACTATGTGACAAAGGAGATTGCACTCTTATCATTTGTGATTAGATCAATTAGATGTATAAATGATAGGAGGTCCCTATGATTTGTTCCTGGACGGAGAATGATATGAGACAGTATCAGTCCACGAAGGATAAATCATTAAATATCCCTAGTCAGAGTATTATCGAGATTGGACATCGATAAATACGTAAAAGACTAGTATTACACTTGTGCGCGTTGTGAGGGCACAACGGCATAATTATCATATATTTGGGTACATGATACTCATGCAAGTGTAATAGGAGGTTGTGTTTTACCGATGGTACGGGAAACAACTTCGCTCTGGATAGACCCCCTCGGAATTCCATTGGTAGTATGACTACGTGTCTATGGAAGTCCGAAATCAGGGTAGGTGTGTTTGGTCTTAACCTGAGACTTGCACCGCTAATACTTGCGACAATCAATATACTTTGGTTGAGGTCGTCCAGTGCTTTAACAGGTTCTGTGTACGCCAATACTGGGTATAGTGAGAATCGTAGTGTGTTGGGTGTGATGTCAAGATGGAAGTGTCACTCCAGTCATATGGAGATGATGGTCACGTAGGATACGAGACTGGTTCTCTTAAATCCTGCAGCTATCGGGATAAAATGACAAGGTCATGTTTATCCGATTATAGAGACTAGTCACCAGACATCCGACATGTGCTTCGTACGGGACAGACACAATTCCAGCCCCAGGCCTAGCACGTGATCATCCGATACTGGACAGAAATACGCAATACTACGTATACTACGCCTGATATAGATCCTTTATTCCTGTAAGGATATTTCCGTAGAATTGGGTAGGCATGACGCTTTGCTAGAGGCCAACCTTGTCTTGTAAATCGGCATAAACGTAGTATGAGGTACTTACGTGTTTGGATAGTCCGACGACCGAATTACTGCCAACATATCCGGGGATCTCATGGGTCGCTTCCCAAAGATTCACCGATGACGTATAACTCGCACTCTATATTAATCTAGGATTAATTAGAAGAGAGAGAAAATTAATCTGGGATTAATTGCGGAGATATTTTATCTGGGATAAAATATCATTAAAGAGAGATAACGGTTAATTTGGAATTAATCGGGAATTAATATATTTGATATATTAAACGAAATTGGATTTCGACGAAGAATTAAAATTAGATTTTAATTCGAGCGAACGAATTAATTTAGAATTAATTCGTTAGCGATGTGAATAGTGATTTTGCTAGGCGTAATCATTTAATTACAACACAACGAAAAATTCGTTAATTTGGAATTAGCGAACCCGAGTCCGAGATTATTTGCGAGCGCATTTGCATTTCGAATTCGAGTGCGGCACGTCAAATCAAGCGTCAAATCGCTAGTCACATCAAATGTCAAATCACAAGTCACTTTGAGTGATGTGACTTGACAACTTGATGGATTGAGTGATGTGAGTTGTTGGGTCTTTAATGGTTTGACTTTTTAAAGCCAAATTCAAGTGAAATGCATGTGACCTTAATAGAAACCAAAAAGCCTGCCGCCCAACTCGGTGGAAAATTCGCAACAAATGGAACAGCTATTCCATGCACAATTCTACAAGGCTGAATCTGAAGTAGCCTTGGCCGATTTGGCAAACTTGAGACAGTTACCAAGAGAATGGGCCGAGACGTTCTTACAAAGGTTTAAAGTGGCTCGAGACCGATGTTACGTGCCTTTGCCAGAAGAAGAATTTGTGAGAATCGCCCAAAGCTGTCTCAATTTCGATCTAAAAAAGAAATTCCAAGATCGCGAATTTTGGGATCTCCCCCAACTTACTACTAGTGTAGTGGGTTATGAACAGTTATTAAGAGAGGAGGAGCAAATGAAAAATTCCACCAAAGGAACTTATTACAGGAGCGTCGATTATGAAATAGGCGAAATGGACATCGAATCGGCCGACTTATGTTTGGTCGAATTGGTTAAAGGGAAGCCGTACGTTTGTAAGGCGTGGGTCGAACTACAAATCAAAGAAAAGAATGATAAAAAGAGTAGGAACTTCTCGTTCGATATCACGAAAGTCGATGCCATAATTCGATCAATTATATAAAGACAAGCAAATTAGTTTGAGCGACCCCCACACATTGCTAAGCGCCGAGCAAATTGGTGGTAAAAAATATTGTAAGTGGAATAATGCGTGGTCCCAATCAACTAATAATTGTCTTGTTTTTCAGAATATTTTGCAGGATGCCATAGAATTTGGATGAATAACGTTCGAAAAAAAATGGCGGTGGACGACAACCCTTTCCTAAAGCCAGTGGAATTAAACATTATCAATTCAGACCTTACCAAAATGAACTTTCCAAAGTTCAAGTTGGTCCTAGATGAAGAACATGACTGTCATCGTCCAAGCGCTCTGGAAAGGATTAAAACACCCCAAGAACGGAAGGATCGGCAAAATCTCTGTGGGAGGCCAGTATTGAATTTGCAAATTCGTTCAAATACTTGGAATTACGCGCTTTCAAATTATTTCGTCAATTATATATTAATTAGTTGGACTAATATTTTATTATTTTTCTTGTAACAGTTGGACTGTACTGTGGGACACAGAAACTGGGCGACGCATGCTGTTCCGGGCTTGTGGCCCGGTTGGGAGTACGGAGTAGCCCACGGGGGACTAAATCGGAGAATAATGGAGTCGCCACCCGGTGTAAACCGGGAAAATGATTTAAGGCCGCACTCACCCCTCGCAAGGGAAGACCTCAAACTGTTGGGTTCGGAATGGTCCCTTACTTATGTAACTTGTAATGAAATGATTTGTGCAATAATTTAACCAAGCCTAAGCAACATTTATTTCCAAGGATAATCTACTCCTAAATTCGCATGTATAACATGAGTCATCCTAATGGAAAACATACGATATCACCCAATAATGTCATAAACATGTTGAATCATCAAGGATGAAAAATAAATAACAACCTAAACATAAGCGTAAATCGAATACCTATTGCGAAAGAAGATAACCAAATCATGTATGGGGAAATAACGTACAAATGGCTAAATCATGCTTTAAGAACCCAGTAACATACTAATGACCTAATCATGCTTGAACACAATCTCACGAAGACATCAAATAGATAAATGCAGGAATACGAATAGATGGTAACGGTGAGAGTGTCAACGATGGAATAGTATGATTAATTACATGATACAAGAGAAATCACCCAAGAAATAATTATGCATGACATGAGATGAAAAAGAATCAATTCAGTGTATGTGTGTTCTTGTAGCGTTTGAAAACGCGTTCGAACGGTAAACAGAGGGTTCGCGTTCGTATAGCATTTGATAACGCGTTCGAACAGGACAAGACCTGATGAAGTAAAAAACATGTGCGTTCGAGTAGCGTTCGTAAACGCGTTTGAACGGTAAACAGAAGGTTTACATTCGTATAGCGTTTGATAACACGTTCGAATGGGATAAGACCTAATGAAACAAAAATGCATGCGCGTTCGAGTGGCGTTTGTAAACGCGTTCAAATGGGAAACAGAAGGTTCGCGCTCGTATAGCGTTCGAGAACGCGTTCAAACGGGACATGACCTGATGCATGATAGACGACACAAACGCATACACAGATGCACAATATAGGACCCAGTGTGCCCGATTGAACTCATTCCCATTCAATCGAGCATACCTAGTCCGGCGCGGCAAAACATCGTGGTAAGGTAGCCTTCGGGCATTTTCCCTTGAATAGAGGACCTTTAATCCACCCTAGTTAGCCCATGCGCATTAAAATGCAATACATGCATAAATAGAACAATGATATGCATAAAGTCAATGACATAACAAAAGGCGAGGCAAAACATCGTGGTAAGGTAGCCTTCAAGCATTTTCCCTCGAATAGAGGACCTTTAATCCACCCTAGTTAGCCCATGCGCATCACATCACAATGTATAGAAAGTAAAGACAATAATATAGGACTTTTTATGCTCGGTTGAACATATCTCACATCCAACCAAACATACTTTGTCCGGCGTGGCAAAGTATTGGCGTAAAGGTAGCCTTTTGGCCTTTTCTTCCCTCAAATGGAAAACCTTTAGACCAACATACTAAGCCCATGCGCACTATATCATCAATACAAACAAATAATCATACGGAAATTAAAATGGCGGAATATAAAACACCGATAATAAACAAACAAGATAAAATATATCGAGATATGTGCCGTTTGCTCAAGTGGTACGTGGAGTTGTATCCCAAGTACAGACCGCACTACCGTCCATTCGGATTCGGCTATGGAATTTACGTCTGGGTTTCCATCCTATATACCGCAAGAGACGACACAATTCCCATTCATTCAAGGGTTACAACACACATCCACAAGCGACTCTCATGTGAAGAAAATAAATAAAACAATTAAGAGATGAATAAAAATGAATAATAGAAGTTCCTTCAGGTCTAACCTCTTAGGTCGTTTCTCGAAAGTGTGTTACACGGTCGTCGGAAGGGTTGGTGCTCTGTAATTCCTCCGGTTCACTGGTCCACTGCTCGCGTTCACTACTTCGGTGTTTTGAGCTGTCGTTTCCTCTATTTTGCTGCTGTTTTACTATTGTTTTGTTGTATTTTCCGGTCACTGTTTTCACTGTATTAAGGGACTTTTTTGGCGTCTTTTTGGGCTGCTGTTTGATTGTGTTTTTCGGTAGTTATAGTGCAGTTTTATGGGTGATTTTTGGTGGTGTTATGGTGCAGTTTGGGGACTGTTTCGGTGATGTAAAGGGGATGTGTTTTTGAGATTGAGCTATGAGAGTTTTTGGGTGTTAATGCTTTGCAGAATTTTCTGTGATTTGTATGTATGTGCTAGGGTGTGAAAGGTTGGTTTAGGCTTCTTTTTATAGGCAAAGGCTAGGGTTTCTAATGTTTGAATAGGAAGGAAACAATTAGTGTCTTACAAGGAAAGTCTAATATTTGATTGGGGGACATGTCTTGGCTAGATTAGGAAGATCATATATTTGATTTGTTTTGATTAGGTATGTGAATTATTTAGATTGGGATGTGATTTATTTAATTTAGGAAGGATATATTTTTAATTTCTAGAGGGCGATGGACAAAGGTCTTGACTTTGGCCATCAAACCAGTGCCAATCTTGGATCTTGAGTAAGAATCACTCAATGGAAGGAAAACGCTTAATATTTGTTAAGGGTTTTCCTGCGAAGTATATCCTGGAAAGAGATGGCAGTTCTGCGATCCACATTGGAAACGAGGAGAGATTTAACAGACCAATTGAGTTCGGTATTTGGCCAGGTAACTTATTCTCATAGAAATATACCTCTGTCAAATCTTTGCAGATTGCCAAACTAGTAGGAATTGTTCCCTCATGATGTTTTTTGCTAGGGAGACTCTTTAAATGTTTTAATTATTTTTGGGTGGGTTTTGGTGGGCTAATGAGCTTGGGCGTGAGGCTAGCAACAAAACCAGAAGTACCGACACCGTTCGAACGCCGATTCGAACGCTGCACGAACACCCGCAATCTGCTTGACGTTCGAACGTGTTCACGAACATAGTACGAATGAAAACAGTGAACATGTGAATTGAATCTGATGACATACTTATTCTGAATTTCCCCTTCCGACATTCGTTTCCCGCGACTTCCGTGACTTAAAAGGTAGTGTCTCCAAATGAGACTCATCATAGGGACTTATATGCAAAAATGCAGTGCCTACAGTCGCCCCCACTTTAATGGGACTTGTGTAATGTGTAACAGTGACAATCCTATCAAAGTTATGCAATGCATTTTCACTTACCTGGCTCGCCAGCTGCCACCTGACTTGTCTGCTGTCTCGAACTGAGTTGATGATGCAGTGGACCTCGATCCTAGGACGCACCCCAATAGCTGCAACCGACACGGTGGCCTCGACCTTGGGACGCATCCCAATACCGCTGACAAAAGGTGGGCCTCGACCCTAGGACGCATCCTGAAACTGATGATATAGTGAACCTCGATCCTGGGACGCATCCCAATATCTGCAACCGACAATGGGGGCCTCGACCCTGGGACGCATCCCAATACCGCTGACAAAAGGTGGGCCTCGACCCAGGGACGCATCCCAAAACTGAAGATGCTGTAAACTTCGATCTTGGGATGCATCCCAATAGCTACAACCGACAACGGGGGCCTCGACCTTGGGACGCATCCCAATACCGCCGACAAAAGGTGGGCCTCGACCCTAGGACATATCCCGAAACTGAAGATGCAGTTGACCTCGATCCTGAGACGCATCCCAATAACTGCAATGGGTATGTGTGTTGACGTGGGCCTCAACCTCGGGACGCATCCCTAAGCCTACTACTAGTATTGATGTGGGCCTCGCCCCCTTGGACGCATCCCATAACTGCTGCTGGTACGTTGATGCTTCTGATTGGCTTGTCTTTGCCGCCTTCTCTTTTCTTCTTCAAATCCTGTGAATACAAAACAAACACAAAACAAATGCCAAAATGTGTTACGTGTATGCGTGCATGCATGAGTTTCCTTATCCCGTCGGGTTAGGTCTTCTGCCAAGTCTTCTCTTTCTCAGGCAAAATATTGCTTCAATCTGTCCACGTTGATCGGCTCAGTGAACTCGTTACCTTCCAAGTCTGACAGTCTCACTGCCCATTTCCCATTACTTTCTGCACTATGTAAGGTCCTTCCCAGTTAGGTCTGAACTTTCCTCTCGGATCTGTCGTCGACGGCGTTGACTGCTTAAGTACCAAATCACCCTTTTTCATCTTAGTAGGGCGCACCTTCTTGTTGAATGCCCAAGCTAACCTCTTCTGATATATCTGCATGTGATGTAAAGACCTCATTCTCTTCTCATCCAGCAGTGCTAAATCATCAAACCTCTGTTCAGCCCATTCTTGTTCAGGTAACTCTATTTCTGCTAATACCCTCATTGATTGTATCTCAACTTCCACTGGCAGTACTGCTTCCATTCTATAAACCAGAGAGTAAGGCGTGGCTCTTGTTGCTGTTCTCACAGACATTCTGTACCCCCACAAGGCATACGGTAATTATCGGCCCAGTCTCTGTAGTTATCTGTCATCTTGGCTAACATTTTCTTTATTGAATTATTGGCTACCTCGACTACCCCATTTTCCTGCGGTGTGTAAGGTGATGACTTGTGATGGCCTATCTCGTACTTCTACAGAATTGCCTTTGTTTCCCCTTGGAACTAAACTCTATTGTATGTGACCACATGATGCGGCATACCATACCGACATATGAGATTCCGAGTTATAAACTTTGCCATCTGCTTTGCTGTAACGTTGCGGAATGATTCAGCTTCCACCCACTTTGAGAAGTAGTCTACTGCCACTACTATGAAGCGATGTCCATTCGATGCATTTGGTCGAATCTCTCCAATCATATCAATTCCCCATGCTGAGAAAGGCCAAGGCTCTGACAACCCGTGTAACTCTGTGTGAGGCAGATGATTCATATTACCATGTGCTTGACAATCGTGACAATGTTTTACCAGATTCGTACAGTCTGTCTCCATGGTTAACCAATAGAAACCTTGTCTTGCAATCTTGCGAGACAAATTCAACCCATTCATATGTGGTCCACAAACCCCGTCATGTATTTCTTCCATTATCTTCTAAGTCTCTTATCTTCTAAAACACTTTAGCTGAATGTCATTTGCTTGCCTCTTGTACAGTTCCCCTTTCAAAATCACATACTGAGAAGCCAACTTCTGAATGGCTATTCTGTCTTTTCTGCTTGCTTCCTCTGGGAGCTCTATGTGTTCCAGACACCTCTTAATGTCTGATTCCAAGGTTTACCATCGTCGATCTCTATTTCCGAAACTCTTTCTGTCTCAAGATCGGTTTGCTTGCTATTGTCAGTATCAATGGCTCATCACTAACTTCACTGGATTTTCCCAAGTCGCTGCAAGGTTTCTCCTTCTGGGGTCACTATCACAATCCAATTCCGGCTCCCTTGTAATTCACTGCTCCGTCAAAGTATATTTTTCATCCCTGAACTGTTATTTCCTGGATCTCTTCATCTGGAAATTCAAACCTATGCTGATCCCCTTCAATAGGTTGCAGTGCCAGAAACTCTGCTACGGCTCGCCCCTTGATCACTTTGGAAGTGAGGTACTCAATGTCAAACTCTGTCAACTACACTAACCATCTGCCCAATTTTCCCACTAGCGAAGGCACTGAATGCAGATATTTCAAAGGATTCTCCTTTGCCACTACCTGGATCTTGTAAGATTGGAAGTAATACCGCAATTTTCTGGATGCCCATACTACTGCCAACAGATCTTCTCTACTTCTTGATAGCGGGCTTCATACGAAAGCATTTTCTTACTGAGATAGTAGACTGCATGATGTACCGCGGTCTCATTTGCCTGTATCATCATTGTACCCAGTGCTTCTGATTCTATAGCCAAATACAGTACCAAAGGCTTGCCCGGTCTTGGAGGTTTCAATACATGAGGTTTTACCAAGTATTCTCTGATCTTGTCGAAGGCTGACTGACAATGCTCATTCCATTTCACTGGCTTGTCCTTTCTCAACAGTTTGAAAATAGGCTCACACACTAATGTCAACTTGGCGATGAACCGATTGATGTACTGAATTTTTCCCAGGAATGCTCTAACCTCTTTCTCTGTCTTCGGTACCGGCATATCAGTAATTGCCTTGATTTTCTCAGAATCTACTTCTATTCCCCCCATTCCCACTGTATGTCCCAGCAATTTTCCTGATGTTACCCCAAACACACATTTCTTGGGATTCAGCCGTAAGTTGTATTGGTCAACTCTCTGAAGGAACTTTTCCAGCCCTTGTATATGTCCGATTCTGGTTTCTGATTTCACCATCATGTCATCCACATATACTTCAATCTCTTTGTTCATCAAGTCATGAAATAATGTATTGGCCATCCGTTGATAAGTAGCTCCTGCATTTTTGAGCCCAAACGGCATTACCTTGTAACAATAAGTACCCCACTCTTTGACGAAGGCAATTTTGTGCTTGTCCTTCGCAGCCATAAGAACCTGATTATACCCTGAAAACCCATCTGCAAATGAATACATGGCAGATAAAGTTGCACTAGCAACTAGTACATCAATATGAGGTAGAGGAAAATCATCTTTCGGAAAAGCCATGTTGAGATCTCTGTAATCCACACACATTCTGACTTTCCCATCTTTCTTCGGCACTGGCACAACATTTGCTAACCATTCGGGATACTTTACCACTTCCAGGAACCCCACATCTATTTGTTTCTTGACTTCTTCTCTAATTTTCTCAGCCCATTCTGGTCTCATCCGTCGGAGTTTCTGTTTTACTGGCCTCGTATTCGGATAAGTTGGTATTGTATGCTGGGCAATACTTCTGTCTACCCCAGGCATGTCCTCGTAGGACCAAGCAAACACTTTGGCATATTTTACCAATATTTCTTCTAATTTCTCTCCATCTCCTCGGAGGTAACCTCACTTGCAATCAGAATTTCCTTGGGGTTCTCAGGCGTGCCCAAGTTAATGCATTTTTTCTGGTTGAGCTGATATCAAATATACTCAAGTCATGCAAATTGAAAGGAAGAGACTCAGGCAAGTAAGCAAAATGATTGTCTTTATTACTAGCAAATGCAGAAGTACACTCAAATAAATCAGGAAGATAAATGTCTTCATTTTCCACATACACTTCTTCCTCCGCAACCTGATTTTTCTCAGTTTCTTCATCCTCTTCGAGAGTCAGGCTCTCTAATTTCATCAACTCTTCTTCCCACTTATCTTCTTCTTTCACAATTTCTTCTGTCAGCGGCTTTTCACCCAATATATCCTGGAAGATCTCAAATCCAGGCACCACAATCCTATTAACTTCTATTGGTTCAGGCTCACCTTGATACCCTGAAGCCTTCACAAAGCATTCCATCAATTTCAACCCTTTCTTTTTAGCCATCGGCTTTTCTTCATCATACTTGTACCCCAAACCCCTTCGAGTGGTCTGACCTTTAAAGTTAGGCAATGTTGAACCTTTGCCCGGCTCGAACTTCATCTTTTCCATGATCCTAGCCACCCTATGATCCACCCACTCCTCAAAAGTCGCTGATACTTGGAACCTCGTGAAAGGTTGTATCTCCAAAGCAACTACAGCATTGTCCACCTCAGCTCGAATGGTGACAATCTCTCCCTCATACGGGAACTTAATCATCTGGTGCAGAGTATAGGGCACGCCTCCAAGCTTATGAAACCAAGACCTTCCCAACAACAAGGAAAAAGTAGCTGGGATATCCAGCATTGTGAACTCAACTTTGTCCTTAATATGACCAAGCTTGACCGCTGCCACAAATGTACCCTCAACTCCTCGCTTACTATCATCATAAGCCTTGATAGTCATACTAGAGGGATCCAGATCTGTTGCCTTCATACCCAGCTTGGCCAAAATCTTCAACGTGCACACATTAATGGATGAACTGTCATCCACCATCACGGCAAGAGGTCATTTTACCCCTCACTTCAGCTCTGATAAACAAGGGTCTATTATGATTTCTCCCCTCAGCCGGGAGTTCTTCCTCAGAAAAGGATATTGGCAGAGTTTCCTTTTGGACTGACCCAACAAACATTGCGGGGTTGGCATCTTCTGGCACTACTATCTTGCTTAAGGCCTCAACCATGGCCCGTCTGTGTCCTGTGATGAACACAACAATTCCCATATGCTAACATGTGCCCGAGTCTTTTTCAACTACCTCAGCACTGTAACTCCCTCAATAATCTCTGCTTCTCAATCTCAATCACTTCTCTGCCATCTGTTAATACTTCCTTACCATTTTCTGCCATATCATTATAGAAACGACCGCTGCATGTCATTCCCCTCACTTCTTCTTCATCACTACTGGAGAAGTCTTCCCAGAAATTTTGTCCCAGTTCTGTCTCATCTTCACTTTTACTATCCCAGATACCCAGGCAAAAGGCTTGATGGTCAAAGGACTTGAGGACAAGGCTTTCGGGTAGGCCAGAGTTTATCATATAGGTCGGTGGGGGGACAGAGTGGTAATTTGGTAGGGGATTTTGGTGTGTGTTCGGGCATTTTGTTTCAGGGTCGGGTATCTTTTTGGAGTCTATAAGGTCTTGGATTTCATGGCGGAGGCGGGCACAATTATCAGTTTCATGGCCTTTCTGTTGGTGGAAGTGACAGTATTGGCTCAGATTTAGATGTGGTGGTAGAGGGTTGGGAAATGGTTTGTTCTCCAGGGGTTTCAGAAGTCCTTGTCTTTTTAATTTCTCCAGCACCTTAGACAAGGGCCTCCCTAAGTTGGAGAATCTCTGATTCTGGATGGCAGTAATCTCCGCAGAAACAGGTTTGGTACCTGATGTTCCCCCAATAGGCCTCCTACTTAGGCCATAAAACTTCATGTTCTCTGCCTCTTCTTCTTCAATATCCATGACAGTTTCTCTCAACTGTCGAAAATCAGTAATCATGGAGGTCTTCCTCCTCAGCTTGCCATAAATCGAGGGCTTGGTGCCCTTGATGATCATTTTAATCTGGTCCTTCTCAGAGGGCCAAGTCTGTATTTTCAGAAGCTAGTTTTCTCCAGCGGTCTACATACTCCTTGAAGCTTTCCTCTGCTTCTGCTTAGTGTTCTCCAAATCACGAAGCGACAAATCAATTTCCAATCTGTAACATATTGCTTCAGAAAAGCATCAGCCATTTCCCTCCAATCTTCCTTAATCTTCTTCTCAAGGCTGTGATACCAAACTACCGACGCTCCCTCAAGTGACATCCCAACATTTTATGCACTTGATGCTTGGATAAACCCACTGAACTCATAACTGAAACATATTGACGGAGATGGACCCTCAGATTCCCATTCCCGTTGAACTTAGCCATATCCGGCATCTTGAACTGAGATGGCAACTGTTCTTCGAAGGTCATTGCCTCATAATCTAACAACTCTTCATGTTTACCCCTCATTTTGCGGGTAACTGTTTCAACCTGATCCCGAAGCTTCTGTAATTCTACCTGAGACCCAATCACTCTGTCAGTTGCATATTCTTCCATGTCGTCATCAAAAGCGGGGATATCATCCCCCAACCCATTCGGAGGCTCCTCGCGCCTCATATTCTCAGAACTTCCCCTAGCACGGGGTACAGCCATAACAGCCACAGCAGTAGTCAAGGCTTGCAACTGTTCAGTAATTTTGGCGAGACCGTTTTCCAACTGATCTATCCGGGATACCTCGTTATCGGATGTACTCATATCTGTTACCGGTCTTTTAGTGAGTCTTCCCTCTTCCCTAACCCAACGGGAATCTATGATGTCTTTTATAGACATATAGGGTGTTAACATGATATATGTATGCATGAGACGAATGAGATGCATGCGATACAAGGAATATATCAACTCATTAAAATTTTCACAAAAATCGGCCCATCATCATTTTAGAATCTTTTGGGCTAACTGTCATAGGAGTGAACTCGTCCCAGTTTAAATGGCCCAACAAGTTCACATCTCATGGCAAGAAGTCCAACCGTATCCAAATGATAATTTCCTAAACACAAACATATAATGGCCCATTGGCGTTTTAGAAGCTTTTGGCCCAATCATCATAAGATACGTTCTTGTCCCAGTTTAAATGGCCCAACAAGCCCATACCTCCTGACAAAAGGTTCGAATGGATCCAAACGACAATGTTCCCAACACAAGCATATAGAAATAATTTCTACAGAGTGGCCCATCAAAATTTCAGAAGCTTTTGGCCCAATTGTCATAGGATACGAATTCGTCCCAGTTTAAATGGCCCAACAAGTTCATATTTCTGACAAGAAGTCCAACTGCATCCAAATGAGGATGGTCCACAAGCACAAGGAAATAATTGCTATAGGCCATACAACTCTGGTCTACGTGTGGGTTTACGGGAGTGTAGAAAAAGACTCTCGATGGCGAAGGATTGCCCACAACTAGGTCTCTCCACTCAGGGTTCGAGCGACCAAGTGAGCGCACCTTTTTTATACCTTACTGTACGTGCCAACGAGTTATGGTGTGTGACTGACTGTCAAATGGATTTCCCGTTGTAGATTCCCCATAGGGAGGGCAGAGTGAACTCTCTTAAAAACCCAAGCCTCTTAGACTCTTATCGCTTGGTGACAGGTATAAACAACGAGTCCTCCAAATTAGTCCATCACAATAGGCTACAAGTAAATGATTATCTAGGTGCCTTCACAGCTTTTCCTTATAGAAAGGTAGTGAATGAAGGAAGACACCAAACCATTACCCAGCCTTAAAAGTGCCTTTTATTAAACCCATTTTTTAACCCATAGTAGACACGGTTAATTAAAGCACAAATCCAAACATTACAAGACATTATTTCGGGGCCAATTCTCTATCCCGAGTGGAGTCGCCAGACTGTGGGACATAGAAACTGGGCGACGCATGCTGTTCCGGGCTCGCGGCCCAGTTGGGAGTACGGAGTAGCCCACATGGGACTAAACCGAGAATAATGGAGTCACCACCCGGTGTGAACCGGAAATGATTTAAGGCCGCACTCACCCCTCGCAAGGGAAGACCTCAAACCGTTGGGTTCGGAATGGTCCATTACTTATGCCACTTGTAATGAAATGATTTGTGCAATAATTTAACCAAGCCTAAGCAAAATTTATTTCCAAGGATAATCTACTCCTAAATTCGCATGTATAACATGAGTCGTCCTAATGGAAAACATACGATATCACCCAATAATCTCATAAATATTTGAATCATCAAGCATGAAAAATAAATAACAACCTAAACATAAGCGTAAATCGAATACCTATTGCGAAAGAAGATAACCAAATCATGTATGGGGAAAAAACGTACTAATGGCTAAATCATGCTTTAAGAACCAAGTACCATACTAATGACCTAATCATGCTTGAACACAATCTCACGAACACATCAATTAGATAAATGCAGAAATATGAATAGATGGTAACGGTGAGAGTGTCAACGATGGAATAGTATGATTAATTACATGATACAAAATAAATCACCCAAGAAATAATTATGCATGACTGAGATGAAAAAGAATCAGTTTAGAGTATGTGCGTTCGTGTAGCGTTTGAAAACTCGTTCGAACGGTAAACAGAGGGTTCGCGTTTGTATAGCGTTTGATAATGCGTTCGAACGGGACAAAACCTGATGAAACAAAACACATGTGCGTTCGAGTAGCATTCGTAAACGAGTTCGAACGGTAAACAAAAGGTTCGTGTTCATATAGCGTTTGATAACGCGTTCGAACGGGATAAGACCTGATGAAACAAAAATACATGCGAGTTCGAGTGGCGTTTGTAAATGTGTTCGAACGGGAAACAGAAGGTTTGTGCTCGTATACCGTTCGAGAACGCGTTCGAACGGGACAAGACCTGATGCATGATAGTCGATGCAAACACATACACATATGCACAATGTAGGACCCCGTGTGCCCGATTGAACTCATTCACATTCAATAGAGCATACCTCATCCGGCGCGGCAAAACATCATGGTAAAGGTAACCTTCAGGCATTTTCCCTCGAATAGAGGACCTTTAATCCACCCTAGTTAGCCCATATGCATTAGAATGCAATACATGCTTAAATAGAACAATGATATGCATAAAGTCAATGACATAACAAAAGGCGCGGCAAAACATCGTGGTAAAGTAGCTTTCGGGCATTTTCCTCGAATAGAGGACCTTTAATCCACCCTAGTTAGCCCATGCGCATCACATCACAATGAATAGAAAGTAAAGACAACAATATAGGACTTCGTATGCTCGGTTGAACATATCTCACATCCAACCAAACATACTTTGTCCGGCGCAGCAAAGTATTGGCGTAAAGGTAGCCTTTTGGCATTTTCTTCCCTCAAATGGAAAACCTTTAGACCAACATACTAAGCCCATGTGCATTAGAATGCAATACATGCATAAATAGAACAATGATATGCATAAAGTCAATGACATAACAAAAGGCGCGGCAAAACATCGTGGTAAGGTAGCCTTCAGGCATTTTCCCTCAAATAGAGGACCTTTAATCCACCCTAGTTAGCCCATGCGCATCACATCACAATGCATAGAAAGTAAAGACAACAATATATGACTTCGTATGCTCGGTTGAACATATCTCACATCCAACCAAACATACTTTGACCGGCGTGGCAAAGTATTGGCGTAAAGGTAGCCTTTTGGCATTTTCTTTCCTCAATAGAAAACCTTTAGACCAACATACTAAGCCCATGCGCACTATATCATCAATACAAATAAATAATCGTACGGAAATTAAATGGCGGAATATATAACGCGGATAATAAACAAACAAGATAAAATATATCGAGATATGTGCTGTTTGCTCAAGTGGTACGTGGAGTTGTATCCCAAGTACAGACCACACTACCGTCCATTCGGATTCGGCTACGAAATTTACGCCTGGGTTTCCATCCTATATACCGCAGAGACGACACATTTCCCATTCATTCAATGGTTACAACACACATCCACAAGCGACTCTCATGTGAAGAAAATAAATAAAATAATTAAGATATGAATAAAAATGAATAATATAAGTGCCCTCAGGTCTAACCTCTTAGGTCGTTTCTCGAAAGTGCGTTACACAGCCGTCGGAAGGGTTGGTACTCCGCAATCCTCCGGTTCACTGGTCCACTACTCTCGTTCACTGCTTCGGTGTTTTGAGCTGTCGTTTCCTCTGTTTTGCTGCTGTTTTACTGCTGTTTTTGTTGTATTTTCCGATCACTATTTTCACTGTATTAAGGGACTGTTTTGGCGTCTTTTTGGGCTGCTGTTTGAGTGTGTTTTTTGGTGGTTATAGTGCAGTTTTAGGGGTGATTTTTGGTGGTGTTATGGTGCAGTTTGGGGACTGTTTCGGTGATGTAAAAGGGGATGTGTTTTTTAGAGTGAGCTATGAGATTTTTTGGGTGTTAATGCTTTGCAGAATTTTCTGTGATTTGTATGTATGTGCTAGGGTGTGAAAGGTTGGTTTAGGCTTCTTTTTATAGGAAAAGGCTAGGGTTTCTAAGGTTTGAATAGGAAGGAAACAATTAGTGTCTTACAAGGAAAGTCTAATATTTGATTGGGGGACATGTCTTGGCTAGATTAGGAAGATCATATATTTGATTTGTTTTGATTAGGTATGTGAATTATTTAGATTGGGATGTGATTTATTTAATTTAGGAAGGATATTATTTTAATTTGTGACATGTTTTAAATGTTTTAATTATTTTTGGGTGGGTTTTGGTGGGCTAATGAGCTTGGGCGTGAGGCTAGCAAAAAACCAGAAGTACCGACACCGTTTGAACGCCGATTCGAACACTACACGAACGCCCGCAATCTGCTTGACGTTCGAACATGTTCACGAACGCAGCATGAACGAAAATAGTGAACATGTGAATTGAATCCGATGACATACTTATTCTGAATTTCCCCTTCCGACATTTGTTTCCCACGATTTCCGTGACTTAAAAGGTAGTGTCTCCAAATGAGACTCATCATAGGGACTTATATGCAAAAATGCAGTGCCTACATGTACCCAAATATCGTTAATTGAATAGTTTGACTATTGCAATTAAGATGACTGGAAATATCGGAGTTAGAGACATTATCAGAGGGCGAAAATATCTTTAATGGCGTGAACTTTCCTGATTGGGATATGAACCTCAGGATTGTCCTGGGGGCTGAGAGGTTGCACTATACGATAGAGAGACCTCTCGGGCCTAAGCCCGAAAATGAACAGCTGTTTGAGCTTGAGCTTTGGAAGACTCATAGCGATGACAACTTAACTGCTCAGTCCGTCATGCTCGCTGCGATGACCCCTCAATTTCGTCGCCAAAACAAGGGATTGGATCTCTATACTATGATGGCAAAATTGAAGGACCTTCATCGATCTAACCTTAGATCGCAAAGGTATGAATTACAGAAAAAGATCTTTCGATCTCGAATGTCAGAGGGTACATCTGTTGAGCACCATGTGTCACAGATGATTGCTGGCATTGAACAGCTGGGTAAGCTAGGCATAACCTTTGAGGCTAATACTTCTATAGATTTGATCTTGCAGTCTCTTCCTAACAGCTGGAGCGGGTTCATCATGAACTACAATTTGATGAACCAAGACCATACTCTTGGAGAGCTGATGGCAATGTTGCGTGAAGTAGAAAAAGAGCTATGAAGGGCAAAAAGTGTGAGGCGTACTTCGCTTCAACATCTCAGTCTCCCAATGCTTGGTCGAATGCAACTGGAGGTGTAAAGAAGAAGAATAAGAAGAAGAAGGGCAAGGCCAAATCGTAAAAGCTTCTAGGAAGGCTAAGGACAAATCCCAAGATGTATGCCTCAAGAGAGATAGACCTCCGCGTTGGAAATGGGACTCGATTCGCCGTTTTGGCCGTTGGGACTTATATTTTGGAACTGCCATCGGGGCATGTACTTAATCTTTCAGACTGTTATTATGTACCTAGTTTGACTACGAATATTATATCTGTATCTTTATTGGCCCAATGTGACTATACTTTTATTTTTAGAAACACTGGGTGTTTTATGTATAAAAATGATATGGAGATATACAGTGCTGATGTGAATAATGGTCTTTATATTTTGAATATAAATCAATCTCAAACATATAATGTAACAAACAAAAGGCTTAAATTAAGTAACAAAGATGAAACTTATATGTGGCATTGTCGTCTGGGACACATTAACAAGACTCAAATATCCACACTTTCGAAGAGTGGGTACTTGGACGGATTTGATCCAAATTCATATGACGTCTGCGAATCTTGTTTATTAGGCAAAATGCCTAAAACACCTTTTAGTGGTAAAGGTGCACGTGCCACCGAACTGTTAGCCCTCGTTCATAGTGACGTTTGTGGGCCCATGTCTAGCCAGGCTAGAGGTGGATATGAATACTTCGTAACCTTTAAGGATGATGCATAGCGTTATGGTTATGTGTATCTTATGAGACACAAGTCGGAAACCTTTGAGAAATTCAAAGAGTTTCGACACGAAGTAGAAAAACAGACCGGCAAAAGTATTAAAACATTACGGTCATACCATGGTGGAGACTACTTAAGAAATGAGTTTCTTGATTACTTGAAAGAATATGGTATTCTTTCACAGTGGACTCCTCCCGAAACACCACAATTAAATGGTGTGTCCGAACGGAGAAACCAAACTTTGTTAGACATAGTAAGGTCGATGATGAGTCGCACGGAGCTACCTATTTCCTTCTGGGGATATACATTGAACAGTGCAATACTTATTTTGAATAAGGTTCCGTCAAAGTCTGTTCAACAGACTCTGTATGAGATATGGACAGGAAATAAACCGGGTTTCTCATTCCTGAAGATTTGGGGATTATGGGCATACGTTAAACGTTTGGATGGTACCAAACTTGAACCCAAATCGGATAAGTACTTATTTGTAGGATATCCTAGGGAAACCAAAGGATATTACTTCTACAACCCATAAGAGAACAAAGTATTTATTGCTCTACATGCGGTTTTCCTTGAGAAGGAATTCCTAAATGCAGTGGTTAGTGGGAGGAAAGTAGAACTCGATGAAAATCGGAGTGATAATGTTCCTGGCACAGAATCCTTAACAGCACAAATAGTTCATCAGGGATGTGAATGTACCACAATCTTCGAATACACAAGAACCGCGTAGGTCGGAGAGAGTCAGAAAACAACCTGAGAGGTATGGTTTCTGATCTCACCTCATGTAGATATTAATCTTATTGAGGATAACGCGCCGGCAACGTATGAGGAAGCGATACAAGGTATCGACTCCTGTTTATGGCCAGATGCCATGAAATCCGAAATAGATTCCATGTACACCAACCAAGTTTGGACACTGGTTGATGCACCAGAAGGCGTAAAGCATATTGGTTGCAAATGGGTCTTCAAGAGGAACACCGACATGGATGGCAACATACAAACGTACAAAGCTAGGCTTGTAGCGAAAGGGTATCGTCAACGACATGGTGTCGATTACGACGAAACTTTTTCACCTATTCCCATGATTAAATCCATTCAGATAATGTTTGCTATTGCTGCATATTTCGACTACGAGATATGGCAGATGGATGTCAAAATCGCTTTCCTTAACGGAAACCTTTTGGAGGATGTTTATATGCAACAGCCTGACGGTTTTGTCATACCAAAACTTGCGAACAAGGTTTGCAAGTTAAATCGATCCATTTATAGATTGAAGCAAGCATCGCGTTCTTGGAACCAATGTTTTGATGAGATCATAAAAGAATATGATTTCGTTCAAAACGAAGATGATCCTTGTGTGTATAAGAAGGTTAGTGGGAGCGCACTTATTCATTGTCCTTTACGTTAATGATGTATTGCTTATTGGCAATGACATTCGCATGCTACAATCGGTGAAAGCTTGGTTTTCATTAAAATTCTCCATGAAAGATCTGGAGAAGCAGCCTTTATTCTAGGAATAAAGATCTACCGGGATAGATCTAGAAAGCTGCTTGGACTCTCCCAGAGTACGTACATTGACAAAGTGTTGAAGAGATTCACATGGAACAGTCTAAGAGGGGACTGTTGCCAGTGTCACATAGCGTCACTCTATCTAAAGACATGTGTCCTAAAACTCAAGATGAGAGAGACAACATGAGTCAGATCTCGTTCGTTTCGGCAGTCAGATCGATCATGATATGTACGCGACCTGATGTCTCATATGCTTTGAGCATGTGTAGTCGCTATCAGGCCGATCCAGGTGATGGTCACTGGATGGCGGTTAAGAATATCCTTAAGTATCTTAAGGATTCTTTCTTAGTTTATGGAGATGAGAACTTGAGTTAACAGGTTTTACCGATGCAAGTTTCCAAACCGATAAAGACGACTGTAAGTCGCAATCCGGATACATATTTTATTTGAACAACGGAGCAGTAAGCTGAAAATCTTCCAAGCAAGAGACTGTTGTCGATTCAACAACAGAAGCGGAGTATATTGATGCAGCTGAAGCAGCAAAAGAGGCAGTTTGGATCCGTAAATTCTTAATTGGATTAGGAGTAGTTCCGTTAGCAGCTGAGCCCGTTCCATTGTATTGTGACAATAACGGGGCTATAGCGCAGGCTAAGGAACCGCGGTCTCATCAATAATCCAAGCATGTTCTTCGACGTTTCCATCTGATTCGTGAGATCATACATCGTGGCGATGTGAAGATCGAGAAGGTCGCATCAGAAGATAACATTGCAGATCCGCTTACGAAAGCATTCCTCAGCAAATGTTTGAGCGACATGTACATAGTTCAAGTGTTAGATGCTTGAGTGACTATCTATAGGGCAAGTGGGAGATTGTTGGACAATTATGACCCATAGCATCACTATTTATAAAAGACATTGTGGTTTTTGTACAAATTAACTGTGTGACAATGCAAATTACTATTTTATCATTTTGTAATTAGATTACTTGAATATATAAATTATAAAAGTCTTTATGATTAGTTCCGGATTATAAGATATGAAACAATATCAATCCACAAAGGTTTAATCATTAAATATCCCTAGTCGTAGTATTATCGAGACTGCATATCGATAATGCGGAATAGGCTAGTATTACACTTGTGCGCGTTATGGAAGCTTAACGACATAGTTCTCATATATTTACGTATTGGATACTAATGCAAGTGTGATATGAGGTTCTGTTAGCCGTAGGACCGGGAACAGCTTCGCTCTGGATAGACCCCTTGGAATCCCATTGGTAGTAAATATGTGTCTATGGGAATCCGATTCAGGGTAGGTGTATTTAGTTTTAACCCGAGACTTACATCGCTAATACTTGCGACAATCAATACGCTTTGGTTTTCGTCATCCGGGACTTTAACAGGTTCTGTGTACGCCTCTTCTGATTTATTGAGAATCGTATTGTATTGGGTGTGATGTCAAGATAGAAGTATCACTTCAGTCATATGGAGATGATGATCACGCAAGGATAAAGAACTGGTTCTCTATTATGTTGCAACTATCGGGATAATATGACAAGGTCATGATTATCCAATTATAGAGACTAGTTGCTTGTGATCCGATATATGCTTCGTACGGGGCATACATTATTCCAACCTCAAGCCTTGCATGTGGCATCAGATACTGGATCGCATTACGCAATACTACGTATACTACGCCTGACATAGATTATTTATTCCTCAAAGAATATTTCTGGAGAATTGGGTAGGCTCGGTGCTTTGCTAGAAGCCAACCATGTCTCGTAAATCAATAAGAACGTGGTACCGGGTACGCACGTATTAGGATAGTCCGACGACCGGATTTACTGCCAATATATCCAGGGATCTCATGGGTCGTTTCCCGAAGATTCTCCGATGACGTATGACTCGAACATCATTAATCTGGGATTAATTATAAGAGAGAGAAAATTAATCTAGATTAATTACGGAAAGATTTTATCTGGGATAAAATTCTATTTGAAGAGAGAGAACCATTAATTCGGAATTAATCGATAAAATAATATATTCGATATATTAAATGAAATTAGATTTTATAACGGAATTAAAATTGGATTTTAATTCGGGCGAACGAATTAATTTAGAATTAATTCGCGAGCGACTTTAATATTAATTTTGCTAGGCATATTATTTAATTAAATTTGATTTAATTACGTCGCAACGGAAAATTCGTTAATTCGGAATTAACGAACCCGAGCCCAGGATGTATTTACGGGCCACACTCCGATTTTGAATCAAGTGGGGCCCACATCAAGTCACATCATTAGTCACCTTTTTGTGATGGAAGTCACATCAACTTTGAGTGATGTGAGTTAAGTCACTTTTGGTGATGGAGGTGGTTGAGAGCATTAAATGAATTTTTTGGCTCTCAACACTTTTGTTTTGGTTTTGAATAAACCATATACAATTTTTTGGTATTTGATTTTGTAATTGTTTTATAAACAAAACACAAGACAAAAACAAACCAACTCTCCCTCTAAAACTCTCTCAATGTCGTGAAACCCCTAAGGTAAAAGGAAGATTTTTGTTGCAATTTTTCTTCCAAAGCTAGCACTTAAAGTTCATACTAAGGTGATAGGGAAACCTTTCCATTGAGTTTGGAATCTCAAATCACTCAAGCTTGGAGCTCAACATCATTCAAAGAAAGCTTGGAGCATTTCAAATGAAGCAAAGTTTTGTAATCAACACATCCAACCGAGCATTGTGAGTATATTTCTGTTATACTTCTTTTCTGTATTCACATGTTTTTCATGCTTATTAGATCCTTGGTTTGTTCCTTAGAGACAACATATCATGTGTGTGTCAAGATAGAATTTGTCAACTCTATGTACATATCATAGGTATTCAATATGGAATTAGCAATCTGTTAAATCAATGGGCCTATGGTACACTGTAGAAGTGAGTTATAAGTGTTATTAAGATATTGCTAATAGAAACGTCAATGTGATTATATCTATAGAGATTTGACGTTTATATCTATATCTCTGGAATAATCTGGATACTTGCGATGGAGGGATTATACGTATGGAATGACCTTGACCTGTATGGTTCAATGAGTTTATTCGTGATCGTCATAATTTACGGGTGGTTAAATTATGAACACGACATTAGATTTCGTGAAGGATATGCCTGAACCTAGAGAGTCTCACTAATGAAATATACTCGTATAGCACTATGGTAACTTTTTATAAATAATATTGATTATTTATAAATTGTTTAATGGTTAAACGAAAGATACATGCATAGAGATCTTTTGGTCATTTTCTAATTAATGTGTATTTATATTTAATATAGTATATTATTAAATACACATTAATTAATTATCAAATTATGATATTTGACATATATCATTAATATATGTATTTGGATTATTTAAAGTAAATATAATATATATATATATATATATATATATATATATAAAGAAATTAAAATATAAAATATATTAATTGATATTATTTTTGGAATGATTAAAATGTACATGTTTGACTTTTGTATTAAAAGAAAAGATTATCAAATTGGATTAGACTTCTTTATTTTTTTTTGAAAATTGAAAATATCTTTTCTTTTTTTCTTTCCAAAATTCGGCCAAAGCCCTAAGTATTTAAGGCTTTTTTGCTTCACATTTTTAGGTTAAGCCTCCAAATATTACAAAAGAGAGTTGAGAGAAATAAATGAAGCTTTAAGAAAGAAATTGAAGAAAACTTCAAGTAAAGTAAGTTTTTTCAACTTTTCTTAAACTGGAAAATATTTATATTGTTCTTAACTACAACATTTGTTGCTTGAAAGTTTTTTTCTACTCTCTTGGTTTTGTAATAAGTGTGTTGGAAGTTTAAATGGAAGATGTTTGCATGTATGTTTCAAAGTAAGCTTGTAAAAGTGGTATAAGTTTTCTTTTGATCATTTGATGATCTTGTTGTCATTCTAGAGTTGTTAGGCCACTCATTGATGACCTAAAATTTTTCTTGAGTTGTTTCAAAGTGGTGAGACTTGTTTGGTATTGTAGAGATTAGATTAAAGTGTTGGATTTGGTTAATTTTGTTAATTTGAGAAATTAGGGTTCTTAACCTAAACCAAAATTGTGGCTTTTAACATATGTGTTGTATATAAGATATAAAAATCATTTTACATTGATTGGAAATCATCTAAACTTGTTTTTTAATAAATTTGGACCAAAATGCACAAAGTTGAAACTTTAGGGTGCTCTCGGGCAATTTGATGAAATTATGAGATTTTTGTTTTGAGTTGTATTTTGATGTATATGACAATAATAATCATTTTTGTAGTGATTTGAAATCACTTAAATTTGTATTTGACAAAATAGACTAAAATGATCAAAATACAAACCTTTGGTATCTCACGGTAATTAAGAAAAATTATGGATTTTGGTAAAGATTGAATTTTTGAGTATTGAGTAATTAAAATAATTAATTACCCAAGAAAAAATTTTGAAATTGGAAAATTTTGATATTTCGCGTTCCTCTGTGTTATCCGGTAATCCCCCTAAAAACCCTACAAAATGGTATCAGAGCGAGTATGATTCTAAACCCATGATATTATTAGCCCTTAAATTTTAATGTTTAATCTAATCTTTACTTTATGCATGCATGTATTTATTAATTTGATTAAATAAATAAATAACATCTTTTGCGGAAAATCCTTATTTAAATAAGGTTTATAATTAATATGTATTTGATGCATGTATCTTGGTTCGTCTTGTCAATACGACTTAGAGATAAATATTCTACGACTATATCCGAGAACGTGCCAAAGCTGTGAGGATATAGTCGGTAGGAATTTATTTGTACCGGATAAATATGTGATATTATGTTATGTATTCTATTTGGGGATTACAGTTTTGCATGAAATAGTGGGAGGGGCATTTTTTAACTTAAAAATCCATGATCTACTTAATGTTTTATGATATTATATGAAATTGTTTTCTGCTAACTGTTTTTCGCTATCTATTGATAGATTCGATGGTGGCTTCTTCAAACAACCCATTTGCTCGTATGTTTGATACGAATAAGCTCAAAGGCGTTGAGAACTTCGCAGATTGGGATATAGATTTGAGGATTGTCCTCAGATCTGAAAAAATTGGATATGTATTAGAGGGTCTTTTGCCCCTTACTGTATCTGAGGATGTGGCACCAGAGGAACTTAAGACTTTCAGCAGATGGAAAGATGATGATTTAAGAGATAAATCATACATACTCAGTTCACTGGCTTCAGAACTCAAAGAGGCAATATTTTGAGATGTCGATGTATATAGTATGATTACACAAATCCATGAATCGTTCATGAATCAAGAACAGGTCTTGGTTCATATAGTTGCAATGGAACTGTTCCATTCAAAACTTGATGAGGGATAGGCTGTGAGCTCACATGTGCTTCATTTGATCGATCTGATCGAGCAATTGAGGCACAATGATTTCCCTCTAAATGATACTCTGGGACGGAGTGTCATTCTTAGTTTGCTCATGTCGTCGTATCGCCAGTTTGTGATGTACTTCAACATGAATGGGATTCACCATTCTTACCATGAGTTGCATAGGATGCTTCTCACAGTGGAGGAGGATTTAAGGAATGGAGTATCGACTCTCCTTCTGAAACCCAATTCACTTTCTGCTTCTTCCCACTCCAAGTCGAAGGGGAAGAAGACGAAGGGAAAGAAAAAGAAGGGTTTCAATGTTCCTCCACAGGCTAAGATAACGAAGCCCAAAAGAGCTTCTGAAGACAAGTGTCATCATTACAGTAAGATCAGACACTAGAAGAGGAAAGTCCTGACTACCTTGCCCAGATCATGAAGGAAAAAGCATCGACATCATATACTTTTATTTTTCCTGTTATTGATATCTCCTTAGCTTGTGAAGCTGTTACATATAGTTGGATTTTAGATTCTGCTTGTCATGTTCACATTTGTAATTCGTTGCAGGTGCTGACGGAAAGTAGTCGGCTGAAACCTAGAGAGATACAGTTGCGATTCGAGAGTGGTGACTCTCTAGATGCGGTTGCAGTGGGATTATGTGAGATTCTCTTACCTAGTATGAGACTTTTATTGCATGACTGCTATGTTGTACCGGGATGCGTAGCTAAATTATATCACTTTTATATTAGATACAAATGGATATCATGTAAATATTAAGAACTGTTCCTTGTATTTATGTGATAGAAATAATATTCAGAATCTTGTTTTTCCAAATGAGTATGGTCATTACATTTTGCATACCTCTCGAGATATCTTGAATACTAGATTTAATAAACGTAAACTATCTCAAATTAATAATACTAAACTTTGGCATATGAGGTTAGGTCATATAGGCGTGAAATGCCTAACCTAGTTGGTTAGGGATGGTTTGATTCATGATCTCACCATTGAATCTTATCCAAGTTGTAAATCTTGCATTCGGGGTAAAAATGACCAAAGCCCTATTTTCTGTTGTGGGACACCGAGCCACTGACTTATTGGAACTCGTACATTCTGATGTATATGGTCTCATGAGTCAGACTGTTCACAGTGGTTTTTAATACTTTACTACTTTTACCGATGATGTGTCACGGTACGGTTATGTTTATCTGATGAAACATAAATCGAAAACCTTTGAAAAGTTCAAAGAATACCAAAATGAAGTAGAAAAAAAACTGGTCAATCTATTAAATGTCTTCGATCGGATCGAGGTGATGAATATATGAGTGGTTAGTTAGTTCACTGATTAGTTAAAGGGGAATAGGAATCTCGCTCAATATACTCCTACGGATACTCCACAATACAATGGAGTGTTCGAGAGGAGAAATCAGATATTATTGGATATGGTCCTATCTATGTTGAGTTTTACAGATTTACTCTATTACTTATGGGGTTATGCTATTTTAAATACCGCTAATCTTTTGAATAAGATTCCTTCTAAAGATGTTCCTACGACTCCGTATGAGATATGGACCGGTAGGAAATCGAATCTTAATTATCTTAGGGTTTGTGGCTGTCCTGAATACGTCAAGATGGCTGATTACGCCCAAATATGGACTCGCGGTTATCGCAGTATAGCTGGGTGTCGATTCCTCAGAGAGATGGTTACAGGAACTAATTCACTCAAACAAAAACGTTAACAGTAACTTAATAAATAAAACGATAAAAATTGGTAATTAAATTAAAGATAAATAAAATAATGAACATATATTAAAAATAACAGCAGAGAGATATGACAAAGCTTCGAGAATCCCTCTTGCATCGAACTCTATATTTAGTTATTGATTCCTATTATTACACAATTGAAAGGTTTCACATCCCAAACCAACAACCGGAAAATATCAATTCTACGCATGATAAATTCTAAGGTAATTAATGATTATTTTCTCTATGTTAACAGCATACAAAAGCCATTGTTACGAGCTATCTAACGTCGACAATATACCCTCAGGCAATACTGCAGCAGAAGACCAACACGCAAAACAACTTTACCAGTCACAATTAAATTCGCAAACCACACATAGAAGAAGCATGACTGGATCTATAGGGGATTTGACAAATAAAATTTCTGGATTAATAAATCAAAAGATGATAGAAAATAATAAACATCAATTTTATTAAACAATTAAAAGGTTCGTAGAATCAAAACACAAATAATAAAATCAACAACACAAGAGTTCATCCCTAGCTTTTCCTAGGGGATTAGTTCCCCATAAAAGAAATAAAAATAACCCGAGATTGGAGATGAATATTGTTCTGAATCATCACGGCTCCGCGTCCCGACTTTATGCTCTGATTTCTTCTTTTTTCTCGGCACTGCTCTCTCCTCTGCGTCTGGGCACTGTTTCCTTATTATTTTCTTGCGCAGTCTGCGCACTCACGCAGTCAGCCCCCCTCTAATTCTCAGCAGCTCTCATGCTTTTATAGCAAGCAATAGTTAAACCTAATCCAAGAACTTTGGGGCCCACGTTACTTTCCTATTTTCTTGTTTGGTCAAAGTTTGATGCTTTGCTTTGCTTTGCTTCACGTGGCTTTGGCTTTTATTTATTTGATAATTATTTTTGTAAAATCAACAACAAAACACATAGAAGGACCACGTGCATAGCTTCTTTACTTGGTCAAAGTTTTCGGCTGACTCTCTCTTTCTTCCTGCAGCGCCGTGGCGCCTCACTCCCTGGATTTTGTATGGGATTGTGGCGCCGCGGCGCCAGTACAATTTCTCAATGCTTCTTGCTTTTCGCGTTCTCGGCTTCGTCCCTGAACACTTATAATTGTCCCAGGATTCATATGTTAATATTCCTACAAATAAAATCACTAAATTAGTGTAAATAATAAATATTTATAAATTAATATAACAATAGGAATTATATACTAAAACATAAAATATATAACTAAATACTTAACAATAAGCCTAGATTAGTAATGTTTCAAAGTACATTTTCATGCACTTATCACAACCCCCAACCAGCTTATTGCTAGTCCCTAGCAATTCAAGCGCAAAATAAAATAAAACTAAATAAATAAATCTATCTAAACCACTTTCGTAGGGATCACGATTGCATTTAGCGTATGCAACAAGCCTTTAAACCCCTAGGTGTCCCTAGTGGACGAGTTGTAGTCTCGTGAGGGCTTACAGCGACGACACCCACAAACGTCATTCAAAACACACAATCATGCAAAAATAAAAATTAAATAGTCCCAATAGTTTCACATAATTTTGTCCTCAGAGAATGCATAGTATTGAAATCAGAGAACCTTCAAAGTACTCAACATAACTCAAATCTAAGTCTTTGAATAAATCATCTAAGCTAGACTCAAAGTGTGTGTGTGCTGAGGTTCGTTCACAGCTTTATTCCTAGGTAAGCCAACTCAATGATTTCGTTTAAAAATCGGGATCGATGGGTCAAACCAACCTAGATATCTCAATTAAGTTCTGTAATTGCTTTCATGTGCTCAATATGGTATGATTTCTCTTTTTTTTTCTTTCTTGTCTCTTTTTGCTTTTCTTTTGAATTTTTCTTTTCTTTCTCATTTGCCATTTTTTTTTTTCACACACCTACCCTTTAAGGTAGCATTTCTCCTCATGGTGGTCCTAATACTGGCCCATGGGTAGCTTCACGCTTATCGGTTATAGGTGGTTTATTTCTTTCTTTTTCAGAGACTTTTTCTTTTATTTTCAACCATACCATACGTCATAACACAAGCAAATTAGGATAGATATATAAGCAAACGGTCATTCATCGATATGCAATTTCTTCAACTAGTCACATTGTTAACTACTCAGGCTTTCACTGCTAAAAACCATAATTAAGTGCTTACGAGTCTAACATAGATAAACTATTCAAATCATCAGATAAAAGTACATTAAAGGACTTATCGTTTCTAAGATTTCATTCTAAACAACAATATCATCATTGGCCTACATTTAACTATCAAGGACTAAAAGCAAACAAAATAAATTTTTTTTTCAATAAAATGTATTTATGACAGGCTTTCATGCGCATGCATCCACACCCCCACACTTAAAACTTGCATTGTCCTCAATGTAAGAAATATAAAGAAAATGATTAAGGAACAACACTACCAGGTGCGGAGTTGATCAGGTTCCTCTGGTGCGACTTTAATTGTGTGGCTGTGTGAACTCCTGCATAAACACTCATGCAAACAATAAAAATAAAACATGCAGTTAGCACACAATAAAATAAAACTAAATTAAATAATGAAATAAAATGAAATAAGTAAATGCAGATGCAAGGGTTGCCTCCCCGCTAGCGCTAAGTTTAATGTCTTCACCAGACGTAAACACTCAATTGTCATGGTGGTTTCCATCTAGCGTACTGATGAAGACACACGAGGGAATGTTTGTCTAACTGAGGCAGTGTATTCATGGGTCCTCTTAGGTCTGGAGATTGTTGAAATCTTGGACTCTTCGTATAGAAATTTTTCTCAATCTCCTTTTTAATCTCACAGGCATCATCTTTAATTGAGCATTAACTCTCATTTTTCTCATTTTTCGGTTCTTTGGGATCAGTTTTAGCTCACGAGGATTTAATTCAGGATGTGGAGAAGTTGTTTCTGGAAGGACTGTTTCTAGCATGTATGAGTAATGACACTCACCCTCACCTTGTGATTGTTTTTCACCATTTAGATCTGGAACTCTCGATGTGGGCCTAAGTGTTTGTGGAAAATGTAATCTAACTTGGAAGGGTGGCACTTGTTCTTCCTGAGGGGTATGTGCACTACTATCATTGGGGTTATCGATGGTGTTGGACGTTTCCTGCAAGCCTACCTCCTTACCGCTCCTAGAGATTATGACATCAACACCTCTTATACTAGATACTTCATGATCAGCCTGTGCTATGGATTGCCCTTGTGGATTTGGTTGAGTCTGAGATGAAAATTTTCCTAGGTCATTAGTTAATTTAGAGATTTGACTCTTAATTTCCTTTTGGTCTTCAGTTACCTGAACTATCAACGACTCAATCCTTTGATTTGTTTTATTCTGGGCTTCCACAATGGCCTTTTGGGCCTCCATAAATGTTTGCACAGTATCCTCTAAAGAATTCCTAGGAATGACAGATGTGTGATACTGTGGGGTATTGTAACTCCTAGGTTGTGGTGTCTGTAGGCTGATAAGCTTCTACTGCCTCTGCCTCCAACTAACATTGGGATGGTTCTGCCAACTAGGATTATAGGTATCTGGATATGGTGTATAAGGCTTCTGGTACATCCCTAAAGTATTGTAGTTTTCCTCATTTGTACCCCTCATCTCACCGTACACGGGACACTCTTGGGATTCTAGCTGGGCTACTGAATGCATTGTCTTGCTGTCTTTGGCTATTAAGGCTCCTATCTGTCTAGTTAACAGCTCAACTTGTGTCTTAAGGTTATCCTCTTCCCTAAAGTGTTGTAGGCTTCTGCTAGGAGAAGTGTGTGTCCTATCAGTGTTATCTACAGCATTAGGTCCACTCCAAGTATGTGATTTCTTAGCCAGGTCATCTAAATACTCGAATGCCTCATCAGGGTCCTTTCGAATGAACTTACCATTGCACATCGTCTCAATGAATTGGCGTTCCCTAGGGGTTAGTCCATCATAAAAGTAACTTACTAAACGCCAACTCTCATATCCATGGTGGGGACAACTAGCTAACAACTCTTTATACCGCTCCCACGTTTGGTAAAGGGTCTCACTGTCTCTCTGGGAGAAGGTGGATATTTGTCTTTTCAAGGCATTCGTCTTATGATGTGGGAAATATTTATTAAAGAATGCCTGAGTCATTTCACCCCATGATCCTATTGATCGCGGTCTTAAAGAATAAAACCAGCTTTTAGCTCTATCCTTAAGGGCAAAGGGGAAGAACTTAAGTCTAATTGTGTCAGTGGTTCCAAACCGGTCATGGAAGGTCGCTACTACCTCTTCAAACTCTCTAATATGCACGTAAGGATTTTTGTTCTCCAAACCATGAAGGTTGGAGATATACTGTATCATTTCAGGCCTAAAGTCTATATGTGGTGCATTAGGAGGAAACATGATGCACGAAGGTGTAGCTGTGCGAGTTGGGTGGCGGTACTCTTCAAGAGTCCTCCTAGGTTGTCTCTCATATTTACTCATGTTATGTGCGCTAGACGCGGATGGTGAAAAAAAAGGATTTTCAAATATGTTCTCAAAATCTGTGCTTACTTCCTCAGTCCTAACAAATCTACCAAATCTATCCATACGTCTAGACATGCAATTTAAGCTCAAATAATACGGGAAATAGGAAAAAAAAGTATATAAATAAATAAAAGAACTAATTAAAAATAAAAAAAATCTAAATAAAAATTAAATAAACTAAATAAGCAAATAGTAACTAAAATAAAAAAATGGAACGAAGTTACCGCTTCGTTGTTGAATAAGCAAACCTGCTCCTTTAAATTGTAAACCGTCTCCCCGGCAACGGCGCCAAATTTTGATTACGCCCAAATATGACTCGCGGTTATCGCAGTATAGCTGGGGTGTCGATTCCTCAGAGAGATGGTTACAGGAACTAATTCACTCAAACAAAAACGTTAACAGTAACTTAATAAATAAAACGATAAAAATTGGTAATTAAATTAAAGATAAATAAAATAATGAACATATATTAAAAGATAACAGCAGAGAGATATGACAAAGCTTCGAGAATCCCTCTTGCATCGAACTCTTATATTTAGTTATTGATTCCTATTATTACACAATTGAAGGTTTCACATCCCAAACCAACAACCGGAAAATATTCAATTCTACGCATGATAAATTCTAAGGTAATTAATGATTATTTTCTCTATGTTAACAGCATACAAAAGCCATCGTTACGAGCTATCTAACGTCGACAATATACCCTCAGGCAATACTGCAGCAGAAGACCAACACGCAAAACAACTTTACCAGTCACAATTAAATTCGCAAACCACACATAGAAGAAGCATGACTGGATCTATATGGGATTTGACAAAATATAATTTCTGGATTAATAAATCAAAAGATGATAGAAAATAATAAACATCAATTTTATTAAACAATTAAAAGGTTCGTAGGAATCAAAAACACAAATAATAAAATTCAACACAAAAGTTCATCCCTAGCTTTGCCTAGGATTAGTTCCCCATAAAAGAAATAAAAATAACCCGAGATTGGAGATGAATATTGTTCTGAATCATCACGGCTCCGCGTCCCGACTTTATGCTCTGATTTCTTCTTTCTCGGCACTGCTCTCTCCTCTGCGTCTGGGCACTGTTTCCTTATTATTTTCTTGCGCAGTCTGCGCACTCACGCAGTCAGCCCCCCTCTAATTCTCAGCAGCTCTCATGCTTTTATAGCAAGCAATAGTTAAACCTAATCCAAGAACTTTGGGGCCCACGTTACTTTCCTATTTTCTTGTTTGGTCAAAGTTTGATGCTTTGCTTTGCTTTGCTTCACGTGGCTTTGGCTTTTATTTATTTGATAATTATTTTTGTAAAATCAACAACAAAACACATAGAAGGACCACGTGCATAGCTTCTTTACTTGGTCAAAGTTTTCGGCTGACTCTCTCTTCTTCCTGCAGCGCCGTGGCGCCTCACTCCCTGGATTTTGTATGGGATTGTGGCGCCGCGGCGCCAGTACAATTTCTCAATGCTTCTTGCTTTTCGCGTTCTCGGCTTCCCTGAACACTTATAATTGTCCCAGGATTCATATGTTAATATTCCTACAAATAAAATCACTAAATTAGTGTAAATAATAAATATTTATAAATTAATATAACAATAGGAATTATATACTAAAACATAAAATATATAACTAAATACTTAACAATAAGCCTATATTAGTAATGTTTCAAAGTACATTTTCATGCACTTATCAATGGCTCAACAGAATAAGCTTTTGCCTCCAGGGTAAAAGTGTTGGATAATATGACCTATAGCGTCACTATTTGCACAGATCATTGTGTTGTTGTAGCAAATTAACTATGTAATAAGGAAATTGCACTCTCATCATTTGTGATTAGATCACCATAGATATATAAATGAAGAGAGGTCCCTATGATTAGTTCCTGGATTGAGATGATATGAGACAGTATCAGTCCACGAAGGATTAATCATTAAATATCCCTAGCCGTAGTATTATCGAGACTGGACATCGATAATGCGGAATAGGCTAGTATTGCACTTGTGTGCGTTGTGAGGGCACAACGACATAGTTCTCATATATATAAGTATTGGATACTTATGCAAATGCGATAGGAGGTCGTGTTTCACCGATGGTACGGAAAACAGCTTCGCTCTGGATAGACTCCGCGGAATCCCATTGGTAGTATGTCTGCGTGTCTATGGGAGGCCGCATCAGGGTAGGTGTATATGGTCTTAACCTGAGACTTGCATCGCTAGTACTTGCGACAATCGGTAAACTTTGGTTTTGGTGGTTGGGGGGCTTCACAAGTTCTGTGTTCACCTCTTCTGGGTTTATCAGGAATCGTAGTGTACTGGGTGTGATGTCAAGATGGAAGTGTCACTTCAGACATATGGAGTTGATGACCACGCAGGATACAGAACTAGTGCTCTATAAAAGGTTGCAACCATCGGGACAATATGACTAGGTCAGGATTGCCCGATTCACAGAGACTAGTTGCTTGATGTCCGATATATGTTTCGTACGAGGCAGACACATTTCCAGCCCCAGGCCTAACATGTGATCGTCCGATACTGGATCGATGTACACAATACAATACAATTGTATACTACGCTTGATATAGATCTTAATATTCTTTAAAAGGATATGTCCGGAGAATTGTGTAGACTTGGTGCTTTGCTAGGAGTCGACCTTGTCTCGTAAATCGGTAGAACGTAGTACTTGGTACGTACGTGATTCGGGCACACCGACGACCGTATTTACTGCCTAATTGTCCGGGGATCTCATTGGTCGCTTCCCGATAATGCACCGATGACGTATAACTCGCACTCATTTATAATCTGGGATTATATAGAAGAGAGAGAAAATTAATCTAGGATTGATTACGGAGATATTTTATCTAGGATAAAATATCGTCAAGAGAGAGATAACGATTAATTTGGAATTAATCGGTAAACTAATATATTCGATATATTAAACGAAATTAGATTTCGACGCATAATTAAAATTAGATTTTAATTTGGGCGAACGAATTAATTTGGAATTAATTCGTTGGCGACGTGAATAGTGAATTCGCTAGCCGTAATCATCTAATTACGACGCGACGGAAAAATCGTTAATTTGGAATTAACGAACCCGAGCCCGAGTATAATTGCGAGCACATTCGTATTTTGAATTCGAGTGCGGCGACGCAAGTCACATTAAGCATCAAATCAATCGTCACATCGAGCGTCAAATCAAATGTCACTTTGAGTGATGTGATTGATTGATGTGATTGAGTTGATTGATTGAAAGACTTACATCAAGTCACTTTATTAAAGTGACATGTGAATAGTTGATGTAAGTAGGTGTAATAGTGTTTGGAGGGAAAAACATTTACTTTTGATTTTAATTTAATCAATTAAGTAAATGGTTTTAATATATTTTCTTGGAAAATATATAAAGCATTTTTTGGAAAATGCTTTACTAAGTCATTACACTTTTTCACCCTTTTCTCTCTCACCATTTCTCCTCTCCTCTCACGCCATTTTGAAGCCTTTTACTGGTTTTTCAAACCAGTTTGGGCGTGACTTTGGGAAGCAAATGAGTGGATTTCATTTGATGATATCTAGTGCTAGCACACTTGTGAACATTGCGAAGGTGTTAGGGAGGTTCACCCATGAGGCGGGACTCATCCGACGGAGTTTGGAGCTTCGTTTTGAGACCCGAATGAGCTCAAACCTGTGAGCAAATCTGCTGCAGTGGCGCCTCCAAACAGTGAGCTTTCATGGCTTGAAACGTCTTCTAATCGACTCAACCGATCGATGTAAGTATTCCGCTATCTTCGTCGATGTATTTACACATTAATTTCATTGCTTGTTTGATCTTGGGACCTTAATAAAAACCAACAAAAAGTTTAGGTTTGTTAGAGATCCTTCAAATAAGAAAGGATATATGTTCTATGACACCGAGCATCGAAATGTGTTCATAGCTTGCTTCGAAAAATTTCTAGAGGTAGAATTTTGACTGAAGAAGGTAATCATAGATTGGTTGAAATTGATTTTTGTGAGTTGTGTGTATATTATGTGTATGAGCTAAGGGAGTGCATGTCTTGGTTAGGGGTTGGAAATTCTTTGCTTCTTTTTTTGTAATGGGCGTGCACTAGCGGGGGGATGCCTTGGAGAGGTGTGGTTTATATAGAGAGAGGCTAGGGCTTCACCTTATCTCACAAGGAATGGGATTTTGGCATTAAAGAGAGGATTTGATTTGGTGTTGGACAAGGAAAGCAAGGGATTTGATGGAGACAAGATTGGTTTAGATTAGGAAGGTTGAATATTTGATTGGCTTGGTTTAGGAATATAATATTTTAAGTTAGGAATAATATATATTTGATTGGGAATATAATTGGTTGATTGATTTTAATTAGGCATGACATCTTTTTTAATTTGGTATGTGATTTTTAGAGTTGTTTTTATTTCACCATATGTTAAATATGTGTTTTAAGTGGGCTTGGGCGTGTGGGCCAAGGCTTGGGCGAATTGGGCTTAATGTGAGGCTAGCAGCAAAACCAGAAGTACCGACACCGTTCGAACGCCTCCTCGAACGCGGCACGAACGCCCGCAATCTATTTGACGTTCGAACGAAGTAACGAACGCAGCACGAACGAAAACAATGAACTTGTGAAATTAATCCGATGACGTACTTATTCTGAATTTCCCCTTCCGACGTCCGTTTCTCGTGACTTTCGTGACTTAAAAGGTAGTGCCTCCAAATGAGGCTCATCATAGGGACTTATATGCAAAAAATGCAGTGCCTACACGTACACAGAACCTGTTAAAGCCATGGACGACCAAAACCAAAGTATATTGATTGTCGCAAGTATTAGGGGTGCAAGTCTCAGGTTAAGACCAAATACATCTACCCTGATTCGGACTTCCATAGACACATAGTCATACTACCAATGGAATTTTGATGGGTCTATCCAGAGTGAAGCTGTTTCCGTACCATCGGTAAACACAACCTCCTATAACACTTGCATGAGTATCATATACCCAAATATATGAGAACTATGACGTTATGCTCCCACAACGCCCACAAATGTAATACTAGTCTTTTACGCATTATCGATGTCCAATCTCGATAATACTCTGACTAGGGATATTTAATGATTAAACCTTCGTGGATTGATACTGTCTCATATCATCTCAATCCGGAACTAAACATATGGACCTTTCATCATTTATACATCTTGGTAATCTAATTACAAATGATAAAAGAGCAATTTCATTTTTCACATAGTTAATTTGTACAACAACACCATGATCTGTACAAATAGTGATGATATGGGTCATAATTGTCCAACAATCTCCCACTTGGCCTATAGCCAATCACTCAAGTGTCCTACACTCGAACTATGTACGGTTCGCTCAAACTTCTGCTGAGAAAATGCTTTCGTCAGCGGATTTGCGGTGTTATCATCTGATGCGATTTATTCGATCATCACATCGCCACGATGTATGATCCGAACGAATTAGATGAATATTGAAGTATATATCTGGATCGTTGATGAGACCATTAATTCTTTAGCCTGTGCTGTAGCCTAGTTCAGCTGCTAACATAACTACTCCTGATCTGATTAGGATTATTATCGATCCAAAAGGCTTCTATTGCTGCCTCAGCTACATCAATATTGCTTTTGTTGTTTATTCGGTAACAGTATCTTGCTTGGAAGATTTCCAGCTCACTGTTCCGTTATTCAAACTTTATAGTACCGTTCTTACGACTTATAGTCATTTTATCGGTTTGGAAACTTGCAACGGTGAACCTAGTCACTTCAAGTTCTCCTTCTCCATAACTTAAGAAAGCATCCTTAGTTCATCTAAGATACTAAAGGATGTTCTTAACATCAATCCAGTGACTATCACTTGGATTGGCCTGATTGTGACTCCATATGCTCAAAGCATATGAGACACCAGGTCGCATACATTTATTTCAATGTACGAGTTCTCAGAGAGTATCAACAACTTTTAGATCTATCCCAGTAGATCCTTATTCCAAGAATAAAGGTTGTTTCTCCCAAGAATTCTAAGGAGAATTTTCATGAAAGCCAAGCTTTCACCGATTTTATTATGGGAATATCATTTCCAAGAAATGATATATCATCATTACTTAGGACATTCACTGTCAGTGCGCTCCCACTAACCTCCTTATATACACAAGAATCATTTTCGTTTTGAATTAAATCATATACCATTATGATTACATCAAACGATAATTCCAAGAACGCAATGCTTGCTGCATTCCATTCATGGATCAAATTAACTTGCAAACCTTGTTTGCTCGTTTTGGTACGACAAAACCGTCAGGATGTTATAAACATCCTCCAAAAGGTTTCCGTTTAAGGAAAGCGATTTTGATGTTCAGCTGCCATATTTCAAAATGAAACATGCAGCTTCGACAAGCATTATCCAAATGGATTTAACCATGGCAACGGTAAAAGGTTTCGTCGTAATCGACACAATGTTGATAACGATACATTTTCGCTACAAGCCTAGCTTAGTACGTTAGTATGTTACCTTCCAGGTATGTCTTCCTTGAAGACTTATTTAGTACCTATAGGCACAATGCCTTCAGGTACAACAACCAGTGTCCAAACTTGGTTGGTATACATGGAATCCATTTCGGACTTCATGGCACTTTGCCATAATAGGGAGTCGATACCTTGTATCACTTCCTCATACGTAGTCAGTTCGTATTCCTCAATAAGATTGACATCTTTATGAGGTGAGATCAGACCCATACCTCCCAGGTTATCTTCTGACTCTCTCCGACTTGCGCGGTTCTTGTGTATTCGAAGATTATTGGTATAGTTTCATCCTTGATGAACTATTTGGTGTTCCATTAAGGAATCAGTGCCTCGAATAGTATTACTCTGATTTTCATCGAGTTTTATTTTCCTCCCACTTACCACTGCATATAGGTATTCCTCTTAGGAAAACCGCATGGTAAACAACAATTACATTGTTCTCTTGTGTGTTGTATAAGTACTATACTTTGGTTTCCCTAGGATAACCCGCATGTTAGGCACTTATCAACATATGCCCAGCATTCCCAAATCTATAGGAATGAGAAAACCCAGTTTCAAACCTGTTCATATCTAATATGAATTCTGTCAAACAGATTTCATGGAACCTTATTCAAAATAAGTTTTGCACTATTTAATGCGTATCCTATGAAGGAAATGGTAGCTCAGAGCGACTCATGATTAACCTTTTCATGTCCAACAAATTCGGTTTCTTCGTTCAACACACACCGTCAAATTGACATGTTCTGGGAGGAGTCCTTATTGAAAGAATACAATACTCTTTCAAGTATTTGAGAAACTTATTGCTTAAGTATTTTCAATCATGGTCTAATCATGATGTTTAATACTTTAGCCGATCTGTTTGTCTACTTCGTGTCGAAACTCTTTGATTTCATCAAAAGTTTCGATCTGTGTTTCCAAAAGAACACATAACCATAACGCGATGCCACATCCGTAAAGGTTACGAGTATTCATATCCACCTCTAGCCTAGCTAATATGGGCCCACTACGTCACTATGAACGAGGGCTAACAGATCGGTGGCACTTGTACTTTTACCAAGTAAAAGGTGTATGGCATTTTGCCTAATAAACTAGATTCGTAGACATTATTTGAATAGAATCAATCTGTCCTAGTATCCACTCTTCAAAGTGTGGATATACGAGTCTTGTTTAATGTGTCCCAGACAACAATGCCACAATAAGTCTCATCTGATCAAATCAGTTTGAGCTATTTGTTTGTCATGTCATATGTATGAGAATTTATTTATATTCAAAATATAAATGCTGTTATTCACATCTAATGTGTTTATCTCAATATCATCTTTATAAAATGAAACACTTTAGTGTTCTAGAATATAAAGGTATATCCGCAACGGATTATACTCTGATATAGAGATAATGTTTCTAGTCAAACTAGTTACATTTTAACAGTTTCCTAATTTAAGTACATACCCGAATGGTAGTTCCTAAACTTAGATTCCTACGGTTAAAACAGCGACTCTCGTCCCGTTTCCGATTCGCAGATCAATCTCATCTGAAGTCGGTATCCTGCTAATCAGCAGATACTGCACACCAGTACATATTTATGTACCACACTCAGTATCTAAAATCCAATTTTAATACTAGTAGTGAACATGTTGATGACAAACATATTTGAAGTCGGAGCCTTGCCCGTCTTCACTTCCTTCATGTCTGCCTTGTCCATACGGCAGTCACGCTTCCAGTGACCCCGTTTGCCACATTTTAGGCAGACATTTTGGGATATGTCATTTGTCTTCCAAGAAGACTGTGATGATTTTGCCTTTGCCCCTTTTCCACACCCAAAAGCCTTTGGCCAAGCCTTGGCCTTCTGGGATGCCGAAGTAAGATGCGCCTTGCGCTTCTTGCCCTATTTGTCTCCTTGAGTATAGCCATTAACTCTCCAAGAGTTTTCTATTGCAATTTTGCACTTCTAAGATCTAAGAATAGATCTATGAAGATCCTTCAATTCCAATATCATACTATAAGGATCTAATCCTTAGTTCTGACTAAGAAATTAAGGAGTCTTTGCGGCAAGCATAACAGATTATGCACTAAAGTTATCATCACATGAATATTCCAAATATCATGTTCTACTATTTGCTCAACTCCGGGCTTAGGCTCGAGACGTCACTCTATCAAATAAAGTAACTTCTCGGTCTCCAGGACTATCCTGAGATTTTATTCCCAAATTGAAAATTAAAGCCGTTTAAAAAATATTTTCTCCTAGGATTATGTTCTAAACACTAATCTTTCAATTATCTTGATTCAATAGTCTAACTATCAAATCAACGATTTTATGGTACTATTGATTATAATGATTACTATAGTCTAACTATATAATCAACTATAAATTTAATTGATTAAATTCAATTATATTGATTCTATAATCCAATTATAAAATCAACTATTAATTGAAATAGTTTGAATACAGTCAACTGTTTTAATTAAAAACAACGATTAATATTAGTCCAACTAATATTTATTATATGACGAAAAATGAAATGAGCGCATATTAGCAAGTACAAACGAATATTGCAAATTTAATACTTGCCTCCCACTATTTTTCGGCGAGCCTATAACCCTTGTGGAATACTCGGGAAAACTTGTTTCCTAGTGGGCTAGGATCCGTTAAATAACACAAATCTTGACTTTGGCCAACAATTGTATGATAATAACTAGGTAGATCTCTAGATCAATTGTATCTCATTCAATTCCTAGATCCAGTAGGTGGACATCCAAGTCCGAAACTATATCTTATATATGCCAATATATCCAATATATTGCCTATATTTTTCCTCTGAATCATTTAAGCCTTGGATTTGGCACAACAAACTTAATGATCCCAGTTAAGCGGACCCATTGACCATGGAAAGCTTCGTAATCGATGTCGATGGACAAGAAGTGATCTTGACTTTGCCAACAATCACAACTATGGACAAGACACCGATATGGAACAAAGCCTTCATGATTCAAACACATCCGCGACGGACAAAGGTCTTGACTTTGGCCAACAAACCAGTGCCAATCTTGATCTTGAGTAAGAATCACTCATGGAAGGAAAAAACGCTTATATATGTTGATGGTTTTTCGCGTAAATTGGCAACCAATTTATTATCTTTGTTAAGGTCTCATCATCATACACCCTTAAACATGCATTCTAAAAACATAATAAGGCGCGTATAAATAAATAATAATGATATGCGGATGGATACTTAACACATTGTTCCTAGAACAAATCTCTCATTTCCTCTCTCCCGCTAGCACAAGTATTACTTCTACCCAATTACATAACACTTCTAAAGAAACCTCATTTACATTGAGGGGAATAGGTGAGAAGAGAAATACAAAGAGTCAATAGGTAATAGGCTGGACACGCAGGTCCAATTTAATAAATTCTAAATTTATTACAAAAATTTCCAAAATTGCCCTCACCCATCTAATATCCATCTGATATACATTATTCATACATGCATCCATATATTCACACAAGCATGTTATCAATCAATCTAATCCATTAATTAATCTGAAATTAATGATCATCCCAATGTTCAAACAACGATTTTGATTTTGCGCGAGTCAACTCGTTTTGCGAATAAGACTCAAATAGGAATTCTTCGAATTATATTAACTACAACATTAAATACAATTTAATTTGTATTTAATACTAATTATATATTTATTCTAAATTAAATAATTACACTTTTTAATGTGCCTTTACGACTTAGATTCCAATCTAATCGTTACGGGTCTCAAGCCCATTAACATCCAATGTCAATTTAATTTAAAGTCCAATGAGCTTTTAATTAATTTCTTAAGGCATAGAACTTTTGGTCAATATGGGTCAACCCAAATACCAAAGCCCATTTAAGGAATCACCCTTATTTGCCAAGAAACCAATTTAGGCCCATTAGGCCCCAATTAAAATTAAAGGTCCATTAAGTTATAATTGGACTTTATGGATATGGTTTTGGGCCCAATTGGATCCAACCAATTAGCTTAAACCAAACTTGGCCTAACCAGGCACCATTAAGCCCAATTACAACTTTACAAGCCCAATTCCAAATTTGGCCCAATTAATTAAATTACCAAAATTCCAAATTTCATAATTTAATTACCTAAAGTGTATGCCATAATTAATTAACCCAAATTAATATTTCCAAAACATCAATTTTACACAATTAATTATGCTTATTATCATCAAAACATGTCAACAATTTGAATCAAAAATCAATCATTTTCCATGCTTTACATGTCACGGCATTTTAGGGTTTTTATATGCCGATTCGATTTCAATCCAATTGAATCCTAAATCAACATTTCCCTAATGATTTCAACTCATCCAATGATCAAAATCAAAAAATTCCATGACATTAGGGCACACAACCATATTCGGCCAAGCCAAGTGATTGGGAAAATTTGATCCAATCCAATTTTCATCAAATTGATCATGCATAACACATGTTATCATCATTCAAGCATATTTAAACAATCAATTTCACTCAACATGCTCAAATCAATTTACCCAATTATTACCCTATTTCAAATTTCATGCTCAAAATGACTCTGAGAACCATTGTTGGGTTACTATGTAGTCCCAAGATCATTCAAGTAAGAAATCATGTGTGAATACTACAAGAAGCATGGCGGAATCATACTTACAATGATCGAATTTGCGATGCGTCAACACAAAACTTTTGGTTCCTCCTGGAAGCTCTCGGCAATGGGCTGTTTTTGTGCTCCTTGTGATTTTGGACATCCCTCCATGTGTGCTCCAAGCTCCAAGCTTTGCAAATGGGATCCATGCTCAAGGGTATGTTTCCCTTTCACCTTGGATGACTCTTCATGTGCTAGCATTGGTAAGATTTGCTACAAATCTTCACATGTTCTTCTTCTTGTTCACGATTTTTATGAAGAAAATGAGAGAGGAAGAAGTTTGGCCCTTGGCCGAAACTTTGTGAGAGAAGAGAGAGGGAGAGAGTTGTGTTGGTATTGTGTAAATAAGATTTCTAAAATCTAATACAAAATCCATATCCAAAACTTGTAAAGGCCTTTCCAAAAGTCAACAAAATTTGGAGCCAAAATGGCAATAATGCCTTCCAACAACCACATCACTCATGAATAGTGACTGGTTTCAATCACTCAAAGGGACAAGACATCCATCACTTGAATGACGAGTGATGTGACGCGTGATGTGACTTGTGGCCGCACTTGAATTCGAAATGCGAGTGGGCCCGCAAAACACTCCGGGCTCGGGTTCGCTAATTCCGAATTAACGAATTTTCCGTTGCGACGTAATTAAATAAAATTCAATTAAATAATTTTGCCTAGCAAATTACTATCCATCGCTAGCGAATTAATTCTAAATTAACTCGTTTGCCCGAATTAAAATCTAATTTTAATTCCGCGTCGAAATCCAATTTCGTATAATATATCGATATATTATTTTATCGATTAATTCCAAATTAATCGTTCTCTCTCTTTAAATAATATTTTATCCCAGATAAAATATCTCCGTAATTAATCCAGATTATTTTCTTCTCTCATTTAATTAATCCCAGATTAATAAAGTGCGAGTCATATGTCATCGGTGAATCTTCGGGAAGAGACCCATGAGATCCCCGGATAGGTTGGCAGTAAATCCGGTCGTCGGACTATCCGAACACGTACGTCCTAGTACTACATGTTTAACCGATTTACAAGACATGGTTGCTTCTAGCAAAGCATCGTGCGACCTAATAAATTCTCCAGAAAAATTCTTATATATGAATATGTGATTTATATCAGGCGTAGTATACGTTGTATTGCGTATTTCGATCCAAGCATCGGAGGTCACGTACAGGCCTAGGTTGGATTGTGTTTGTCTTCCCCGTACGAAGCACATATCGGATCTCTGGTAACTAGTCTCTATAATCGGATAAACATGACCTAGTCATAATATCCCGATAGCTGGCAGCATATAAGAGCACCAGTTCCGTTTCCTACGTGATCATCATCTCCACTATGACTGGAGTGATACTTCCGTCTTGACATCACACGAATACACTACGATTCTGAATATACCCAGAAGAGGCGTACACAGAACCTGTTAAAGCCCTGGACGACCAAACCAAGTATATTGATTGTCGCAAGTATTAGGGGTGCAAGTCTCAGGTTAAGACCAAATAACACCTACCCTGATTCGGACTTCCATAGACACATAGTCTACTACCAATGGAATCCGAGGGGTCTATCCAGAGCGAAGCTGTTTCCGTACCATCGGTAAACACAACCTCTTATTACACTTGCATGAGTATCATGTACCCAATATATGAGAACTATGACGTTATGCTCCTACACGCGCGCACAAGTGTAATACTAGTCTTTTACGCATTATCGATGTCCAATCTCGATAATACTCCGACTAGGGATATTTAATGATTAAACCTTCGTGGATTGATATTGTCTCATATCATCTCAATTAGGAACTAATCATATGGACCTTTCATCATTTTTACATATTGGTAATCTAATTACAAATGATAAAAGAGCAATTTCCTTTGTCACATAGTTAATTTGTACAACAACACCATGATCTGTACAAATAGTGATGCTATGGGTCATAATGTCCAACAGGTCGTCATACAATTATAGAGTGGACCGCAGCTATAGATAAACCACAAATAAAGTATCCACTTTGTTTTCTCCTATGGACTATTTTAGATTACTAACTTTAGAATTAAGTCCTCTTGTCTATGACACTCATACACTAAGTGTGAAGGCACATAAGTAATATAGGGTAAATAAAATAATTTACAATACGCGATTTAAATCAAAACATTTGATAAATGAACAATTCATCATTTATTTGATAGCAAATCATTCTGTTTACATTACATGAAGCTCTAGGGCATTGTGGGAACACACAGGAAATCTGGGCGACGCATGCTGTCCCGGGCTCGCGGCCTGGTCGGGAGTACGGAGTAGCCACGGGGGACTAAACCGGAGAGTAATGGAGTCGCCACCCGGTGTGAACCGGGAAAATGAGATTTAAGGCCGCACTCACCCCTCGCAAGGGAAGACCTCAAACCGTTGGGTTCAGAATGGTCTCTTACTTATGTCACTTGTAATAAAAGGATTTATATAATAATTTAACCAGGCTTAAATAACATTTATTTCCAAAATATCATGCTTCTAAATTCATATGCATACATCAACAAGTTCATCACAACATGCACATCACATGGAAATCTCATGAACATATTTCAATCCTATGATATGGAAAACTAAGAACAACTAATCATGCTTGAGTACTATCTCATGAACCTATTAACCAAATAACATGCTAACAGCCTAATCATGCTTGAATACATTCCCGAGAAACATAAAATGGATAAATACGGGATACAAATAATACGGTTGGCTATATAACACAAAGAAAGATCACCAAGAGGCAATTATGCATGATATGATAAGACAGACTCAGTTCAGTGTTTGCGCGTTCGTGTAGCGTTGTAAACGCGTTCGAACGAAGATGAAACATAATGCTCACGTTCGAGTAGCGTTCGTAACGCATTCGAACGGAAATGAAACAGAATGCTCGCGTTCGTATGGCGTTTGATAGCGCGTTCGAACGGAAATGAAACAAATGCTCACGTTCGTATGGCGTTTGCAACGCGTTCGAACGGAAATGAGACCTGATGCATGATAAGGCAAAAATGCATGCGCGTTCGAGTTGCGTTCGTAAACGCGTTCGAACGGGAACAGACCTGATGCATGAAATGGGCGCAATACATAAACAACAAAATAAAGGGCGCGGCGAAGTACTGCCGTAAAGGTGGCCTTTTGAGGGCTCTTGATCTCTCAAAGAGAGGACCTTTAGACCAACATACTAAGCCCATGCGCGTCACATCACATCATGCATACAAACATAAAGACAATCATATCATCTAGGTATGCTCATTGAACGTATCTCGCATTCAACCGAACACACATCAATCGGTGCGGCAAAGCGTCGTGGTGAAGATTTTAAACCCCTCCAATAGGGAACCTTTCATCGCACTTACAAGCCCATGCACTCGATCATATCATACAGGATTTAAATGACAAGAAATAAATAAACCAAAGCAACGCAACACAAGAGAAGGTGTCGTTTACTCAAGTGGTATGTGGAGTTGTGTCCCATGTACAACCGCACTACTTCCATCGGATTCGGCTACGGAATTTACGTCTGGGTTTCCATCCTATATACCACACAAGAGACGACACTCTTCCATTTCATTCAAGCCACAACATGCTTCCATAAATGACTCTCTTGCGAATAGAATTCAATAATAATAATAAAAAATGAATATAACTAATGAAAAGGTACCCTCAGGTCTAACCTTTTAAATCATCTCTCGGATGTACGGTACACGATCGTCGAAGGGTGGATGCTCCGCAACTCTCCCGGTTCACTGGTTCACTATTCTCGTTCGTTGTCTTACTGTTTTGAGTCGTCGTTCTCCGTCTTTTGCTATTGTTTCCTTGTGGTTTCGCTGCCTTTTCCTCGTTATCTTTCTTTTGCTTATTGTTTTTTGGGTGTATTCCTCCTGTAATTTTTATGTGTGTTGTGTATGAGTTAGGGGCTAGCTAGCTCGGGTTGAGAAGGTTGGTGAAGGGTTCTTTTTATAGGCAAAGGGTTGGGCTTGACAAGGAAAGGGATTTGGCTAATTAAAGAGGGATTTGATTTGGTGTTGGTTAAGGGAAGCAAGGGATTTGATTTGGTTTGGTTAAGGGAAGTCAAAGATTGAGGGGGGACAAATTTTGGCTAGATAGGGAAGGTTGAATATTTGATTGGCTTGGTTTAGGAATACAATATTTTAAGTTTGGGAATAATCTTATTAGATTGGGAATATAATTGGTTGATTGATTTTAATTAGGCATGATTTATTTGATTTAGTATGTGATTTGTTTAATTTAGGCATGATTTTAGTTTAAGTTGGTAATTGTTTATTTTATTTTGGTATATGTTTTATTTAATTATTTATTAATTTAATTATTATCTTATTTAGTTAATGTTTTAATTAATATTTATTTATTTAAATTGGGATGTGTTTTATGGGCTTTGGGGGCTAATTGGGCTGGATGAGAGGCTAGCAGCAAAACCAGAATTACCGACACCGTTCGAACGCGACACGAACGCCCGCCATCCATTTGACGTTCGAACGTAAACACGAACGTAGCACGAACGAAAACAGTGAACCTTATTTATTCTGAATTTCCCCTTTCGATGTCCGTTTCCCGTTACCTCCGTGACTTAAAAGGTAGTTTGTCTCCAAATAAGATCCCACATCGGGTTAATATGCAAGAATGTTTGCCTACAGTCGCCCCCACTTTGATGGGACTTGTGTAATGTGTAACAGTGACAATCCTATCAAAATTATGCAATGCATTTTCACTTACCTGGCTCGCCAGCTGCCACTTGACTTTCATGTTTTGAGTTGATTTTGGGTGGTGAGGTGCTGCGACCCGTGGTTCATTCCCGAACCGTGCTCTATTTTTAGAGCGCCATTTTTGGCATTTTTCGTGTACTGTATTGAGATGAGGCTTTATTCCTCCGAGCTTTATTCCCGAACTGCTGACTGTGTAGAGATAGGGCTTTATTCCATGATTGTTTTGACTGTGGGCTTTATTCCCGAACTGTATTGAGATGAGGCTATACTCCCCTGTACTTTGTTCCCGAACTGCTGCGATGAGGCTTTATTCCTCCCGAGCTTTAATCTCGAACTGTTGAGATGATGGTCTATTTTCGAACGTGCTCCATTTTCGGCGAGATGAGATGATGGTCCATTTCGAACCGTGCTCCATTTTCGAGTGCCATTTTCGGCGAGTGATGAGATGATGGTCCATTTCGAACCGTGCTCCATTTTCGGAGTGCCATTTTCGGTGAGTGATGAGATGATGGTCCATTTCGAACCGTGCTCCATTTTCGGAGTGCCATTTTCGGCAAGTGATGAGATGATGGTCCATTTCCGAACCGTTGCTGATTAGAGATAGTCCATTTCCGAACCATGCCTGATAGAGAGTGGTCCATTTCTGAACCATTGCTGATAAGAGAGTGGTCCATTTCCGAACCGTTACTGATATGCGAGTGGTCCATTTCCGAACCGTTGCTGATAAGAGAGTGGTCCATTTCCGAACCGTTACTGATATGAGAGTGGTCCATTTCCGAACCGTTGCTGATAAGAGAGTGGTCCATTTCCGAACCGTTACTGATAAGAGAGTGGTCCATTTCCGAACCGTTACTGATATGAGAGTGGTCCATTTCCGAACCGTTGCTGATAAGAGAGTGGTCCATTTTCGAACCGTGCTTCTGTAAGGTGTCCATTCCCCAACTGTTATCGTGAGGTGGTCCATTCCCGAACCGTGCTTCTGTAAGGTGTCCATTCCCGAACTGTTATCGTGAGGTGGTCCATTCCCGAACCGTTACTGTGAGGTGTCCATTCTCGAACTGTTACTGTACGGTGGTTCATTCCCGAACTGTTACTGTAAGGTGGTCCATTCTCGAACTGTCCATTCCCGGACTATATCTCCATTCTCGGAGTGTCATTTCCGACTTGTTCATTCTTGAACTGCCCATTCCCGGACTATATCTCCATTCTCGGAGTGTCATTTCCGACTTGTTCATTCTTGAACTCTGCTCCATTCTTGGATTGCCATTCTCGGATTGTTCATTCTTGAACTGTCCATTCCCGGACTATATCTCCATTCTCGGAGTGTCATTTCCGACTTGTTCATTCTTGAACTGCCCATTCCCGGACTATATCTCCATTCTCGGAGTGTCATTTCCGACTTTTTCATTCTTGAACTGCCCATTCCCGGACTATATCTCCATTCTCGGAGTGTCATTTCCGACTTGTTCATTCTTGAACTGCCCATTCCCGGACTATATCTCCATTCCCGGAGTGCCATTCTCGGCAGAACTGATCTGATGTAATATGGGCCTCGCCCCCAGAATGCCATACCCGGCAATGCTGATACTGATGTAATGTGGGCCTCGACCCTGGGACTCATTCCCAAAATGTGTTTGATGTGGGCCTCGACCCCAACTGCTACTGACATGGGCCTCGCCCCCATATTGATGCTGATGTGGGCCCGACCCTCGGGATTCATCCCGAACTGTGTTGATGTGGGCCTCGACCCTGGGACTCATCCCCAAAACTGATTGCTGAAGTGGGCCTCGGCCCCAACTGCTACTGACATGGGCCTCGCCCCCAGACTGATACTGATATGGGCCTCGCCCTTCGGGATTCATCCCGAACTGTGTTTGATGTGGGCCTCGACCCTGGGACTCATCCCCAAAACTGATTGCTGAAGTGGGCCTCGGCCCGAACTGCTACTGACATGGGCCTCGCCCCCAGATTGATGCTGATGTGGGCCTCGACCCTCAGGATTCATCCCAAAATTCTGTTGATGCGGGCCTCGGCCCTGGGATTCATTCCCTGGATTCATTCCAAAATTCTGCTGATGCGGGCCTCAGCCGCAGAATGATGTGGGCTTCGCCCTAAACTGATATTGATATGGGCCTCGCCCCAAGACTGATACTGCTGATATGGGCCTCGCCCCCAACTGATACTGATGTGGGCCTCTGCCCTAGGACTTATCCCCAAAACTGATGCTGAAGTGGGTCTCGGCCCCAACTGCTACTGACATGGGCCTCGCCCCCAGACTGATACTGAATGTGGACCTCGACCCTGGGATTCATTCCCTGGATTCATTCCAAATTCAGACGACGTGGGCCTCGGCCCTATGATTCATTCCCTTGGGATTCATTCCCGAAACTCTGTTATTGTACTGTTACTGCTTCTGGTTGGCTTGCATTTGACGCTTTCTCTTTTTCTCCTCTGAAACCTGTTATTACAAAACAGAACAAACACAAAAAGGATGCGAATATGTTACGTGTATGCATGCATGCATGATTGGGTTTCCTATCTCGTTGGGTTATGTCTTTTGCCGGTACTCCTGGTGCCTGCTTGGTCTTTTGACAAGTCTGTCATCTTCCCTAACCAACATGTATCTATGATGGCTTTCAGAATACAAGGGTTAACATGATGTATGTATGCATGGGGTGCGTGAGATGCATGTAACATATATAACATACTAAATCAACTAAAATTCTCAAACAAATCGGCCCGTTATCATTTTAGAATCTTTCGGGCTAACTCTCATAAGAGTGAACCCGTCCCAGTTTAAATGGCCCAACCAGTTCATGTCTTATGGCAAAGAGCCCAACTAAATCCAAATGATAATATTCCGAACACAATCATAAAATGGCCCATTGTTATTTAGAAACCTTTTGGCCCAATCGTCATAAGATGTGTTCTTGTCCCAGTTTAAATGGCCCAACAAGCCCATATCCCATGATAAATAGTCCAAATGGATCCAAACAACGATGTTCCCAAACACAAGCATAAAAGATGATGCAAACATGACATAATAATTTTTACAAAGTGGCCCACCAACATTTCAGAAGCTTTTGGCCTAATAGTCATAAGGTGTGAACTTGCCCCAGTTTAAATGGCCCAGCAAGCCCGTATTTCTGACAATAGTCCAACAGCATCCAAATGAGGATGGTCCACAAGCACATATTCAAGGAAATAATTGTTACTTTAGCCAACCCGGTCTATGGGTGGGTTAGTAAGAGTATAGACAAAGGCTCTCACCGGCGAAGGATGGCCCACAACTAGGTCCTCCCCACTCAAGGGTTCGATCAACCAAGCGAGCGCACCCTTTTTTATACACTAAGGTACGTGCCAATGAGCTATGGTGTGTGACGGACTGTCAAATGGATTTCCCATTGTAGATCCCCCAGAGGGAAGGTGGAGCGAGGCTCACTTAAATACCCAAGCCTCTTAGGCTCTTATCGCTTGTTGTCAGGAATAAACAACGAGTCCTCCAAATTAGTCCATCACAATAGGCTACGAGTAGATGGCTATCTAGGTGCCTTCACAGCTTTTCCTTCTAGAAAGGTAGTGAATGAAGGAAGACATCAAACCATTACCTAGCCTAAAAATACCTTTGATTAAACCCTCACTTTATCCACTATAGACACGGTCAATTAAAACATAAATCCAAACATCACAAGACAATATTTCGGGGCCGATTCTCTATCCCCAGTGGAGTCGCCAGACTGTGGGAACACACAGGAAATCTGGGGCGACGCATGCTGTCCCGGGCTCGCTGCCCGGTCGGGAGTACGGAGTAGCCACGGGGGACTAAACTGGAGAGTAATGGAGTCGCCACCCGGTGTGAACCGGGAAAATGAGATTTAAGGCCGCACTCACCCCTCGCAGGGAAGACCTCAAACCGTTGGGTTCGGAATGGTCCCTTACTTATGTCACTTGTAATAAAAGGATTTATATAATAATTTAACCAGGCTTAAATAACATTTATTTCCAAAAATATCATGCTTCTAAATTCATATGCATACATCAACAAGTTCATCACAACATGCAACATCACATGGCAATCTCATGAACATATTTCAATCCTATGATATGGAAAACTAAGAACAACATAATCATGCTTGAGTACTATCTCATGAACCTATTAACCAAATAACATGCTAACAGCCTAATCATGCTTGAATACATTCCCGAGAACACATAAAATGGATAAATGCAGGGATACAAATAATACGGTTGGCTATATAACACAAGAAAGATCAACCAAGAGGCAATTATGCTTGAATATGATAAGACAGACTCAGTCAGTGTGTGCGCGTTCGTGTAGCGTTTGTAAACGCGTTCGAACGAAGATGAAACAGAATGCTCACGTTCGAGTAGCGTTCGTAAACGCGTTCGAACAGAAATGAAACAGAATGCTCGCGTTCGTATGGCGTTTGATAGCGCGTTCGAACGGAAATGAAACAGAATGCTCACGTTCGTATGGCGTTTGCAAACGCGTTCGAACGGAAATGAGACCTGATGCATGATAAGGCAAAAATGCATGCGCGTTCGAGTTGCGTTCGTAAACGCGTTCGAACGGGAACAGACATGATGCATGAAATGGGGCGCAATACATAAACAACAAAATAAAGGGGCGCGGCGAAGTACTGCCGTAAAGGTGGCCTTTTGAGGGCTCTTGATCTCTCAAAGAGATGACCTTTAGACCAACATACTAAGCCCATGCGCGTCACATCACATCATGCATACAAACATAAGACAATCATATCAAACTAGGTATGCTCGATTGAACGTATCTCGCATTCAACCGAACACACATCAATCGGTGCGGCAAAGCGTCGTGGTGAAGGATTTTAACCCCTCCAATTAGGGAACCTTTCATCGCACTTACTAAGTCCATGCACTCGATCATATCATACAGGATTTAAATGACAAGAAATAAATAAACCAAAGCAACGCCACACAAGAGAAGGTGCCGTTTACTCAAGTGGTACGTGGAGTTGTGTCCCATGTACAGACCGCACTACCTTCCATTCAGATTCGGCTGCGGAATTTACGTCTGGGTTTCCATCCTATATACCACAAGAGACGACACTCTTCCATTTCATTCAAGCCACAACATGCTTCCATAAACGACTCTCTTGCGAATAGAATTCAATAATAATAATAAAAAAACGAATATAAACTAATGAAAAGGTACCCTCAGGTCTAACCTTTTAAATCATCTCTCGGATGTACGGTACACGATCGTCGGAAGGGTGGATGCTCCGCAACTCTCCCGGTTCACTGGTTCACTGTTCTCGTTCGTTGTCTTACTGTTTTGAGTCGTCGTTCTCCGTCTTTTGCTATTGTTTCCTTGTGGTTTCACTGCCTTTTCC
>SKCR01006074.1:0-54126 GCA_019454045.1 Zanthoxylum bungeanum | reverse complement strand
CTAACAGGTATGTCAGAAAATCAAGTCCAAATGACTTAAACGTTCTTGCTTTTTTGCTACGTCTAGGCTATTTTTCCTTAACATTTTCATGTTGACCTAATTCTTGGTTAACTTTATCACTACTTGTAGCAGTATCAATGGTTCTTTTGAGCGACTCTGTTCTCTATTTTTATTTACAAGGAAAAGTCTCTTCAAAGAATGTCGCATTCATTGACTCAATTATCATTTTTGGATTGATGCCAGGAATTTCAAACTTATGTACCAAGAATCGATATACAATATTGTTGTGAGTATATCCAATGAATATACAATCAACAGTCTTTGGTCATATTCTAACCTTCTTAGGTTTATGAACCATCACTTTGGCGAGACACCCCCACAGTTTTAGATATTTGTAGGAAGGTACGCGACCTTTCCACAATTCATAAAGTGTCTGGTCTAATATTTTGTGAGGTAACTTGTTCAGCACGTAGTTGGCGGAAAACAAAGCTTCTCCCCACAAGTTCTGGGGTAAACTAGAGCTTGTCAACATGACATTCATCAGTTCCTTCAATGTTCGGTTTTTACGTTCTATAATCCCGTTTTATTGATGTGAATAAGGAGCAGTAGTTTTATGAATAATTCCATGATTGGAATAATATTCACCGAATGGTGGCACATATTCACCACCTCTATTACTCCTGATTCTTTTGATCTTTTTGCCAAGTTGATTTTCAACTTCTTTCTTATAGTGTATAAAGCTCGCAATAGCTTCATCTTTGCTCATCAGCAAATACACATAACAGAATCTTATGCTATCATCGATAAAAGTGACAAAGTACTTTTTACCGCCTCTTGCTTGCACAATATTCATATTACACATCACTGTGTACAAGTTCCAAGGGTTCAGAACTTCGTTCTATGATGATGACACGTGGCTGTCGGCAGAAGTATTAGCTCGGCGTCGCGACGCAGAATACTTTGCGCGTCGCGACGCTGATGTCATTGCTTACATCAATAAGGACACGTGTCGGCTGGTTTCATAATTGACCGCTGACATCATGATGACACGTGTCGGCAAAAAAATTACGTCAGCGCGTCGCGACACAAAGATTGTGTGTGTCGCGACGTAGAAATTCTATTTTTACCATTTTTATATGTTTTCCCTGTTTTGGCCCCGATTTGATTCTAGTGAGTCCTAAAATCTTATTTATCTACAAAATAACACAAAACACATCAAAATATTCACAAAACTCGAGAAAATATACAAAATATTAAGTAAAAGGGACGGTAAATATTGATATATTTTTCGCTTATCAGACCTCCAAACCCAACATTTTGCTAGTCCTCGAGCAGAACAACAAAATAAAATACAATGAACAAATTTAAAATAAAATTAAAATAAGCCACTTTCGTAGGGATCATGATTGCATTTAGCGTATGCAACAAGCCTTTAAACCCCGATGTGTCCCTAGTGGACGAGTTGTAGTCTCGTGAGGGCTTACAACGACGATACCCACAAACGTCAAATGTACACAAAAGTAAAAAAAAATAAACAAGTTAGTAACTAAACAAGTGAAACTCTTATCCAAGTTAATAGTTGTTTTCTTTCTTTCTAAATTACCAAATAAGTAAATTCTCTAATTATTTTTTAATATTCTCCATATACAACCAAGAATGTAATAATCAAATCATTGTGCCCATAATATTCATAAGTGTAGTCGAAAATAGAGTAATATTTTTGTCCTAAAATTATATCAGAATTCACACATTTTTAGCAACGGATTTTTTTTTCTTATAACATCTTCAATCCATGTAGAGAGCTTTAGGCCAATGACTCCCAAGCCAGTTGGCTTTAAGGCGCTAGGTGTTAAGACACCCTTACAGACTTAATTACTCGGATCTCAGATATCTTTTTTTTATATATACAATCTTCAATCCATGTAGCGAGCTTTGGGCCAGTGACTCCGAAGCCAGTTGGCTTTAGGGCACTAGGTGTTAAAACACCCCTACAGACTTAATTAGTCGGATCTCAGATGTTACATTTTTTTATTATTCCATCGCTTTTTTAGATGTTTCCTCCATTAAAGTAGAGCATTGAATATTACAAACTTTTCACTTACAACTCATGGCTGTATGTTACCATGCTGTGTAAAAGGTTAAGAGAAGCCTTGGTGAAAAATCTCTTGGTTGTAAGTTTGTTGAAACTAGTGGAACCTTCAAGCGTGCTTGAAGAGAGTGGACGTAGGCAAGTGATTTGGTTGAACCATCATAAACTCGGTGTTGTATCTCTCTCCTTTAATCTTTTTAAATTGTGCAATTTTACTTCAAATAGTAGTGTGATTTATAATTGTTGGTAAAGCTTGAAAGCGTAAAATTGACTAGATTTATAATTCCGTATTAATTTTTTTAATTACCCAATTCACCAGCCTCCCCCTCTTGGGTATAGTTGTTACTTATTATTGTTTGTAGGTAATTTCAAGGTTATCCTGAGAGTAGACTTTTGTTGAATTTCAATCACTGAAAGGGCAAAAATTCTGCCTCAGGACATTGTTCTATAAGATTTTGTTTTTACAAGTTAGTATTGCACTATATATATTTTCATTTTGTAATTATATAATACATTATTTACAAGATTTAATATTGTTCATCTTATTTATACATACTAATGATTGTTGTTTCCAACATAAAATGAGTTGGATTTTGTGACGAACCTATAGGTAAAACTCATCATTAAAAACCAATTTATAAGGAACGGGAGCCATGTGCTTATAAAGCACTAGCCAATGTGAGACAAATTAATCAGATATTCCTCCACGCTCTATATACATGTGTCCACACATGGTAGATTTTGTACTATTCTTATCTATCGAGGCCGAACACTACAATATCGACGTCACCTATTGTGCCACATGATTGTAACTAGAAGACATAATATTAGCTCTGATACCAATTGTTACGAACCGTGAGTAGAACTCATCCTTAAAATCGAATTGTAAGGAGAAGGAACACATGAATTTATAAAACACCTATTTAATACTGACAAATAGACGATAACGTATTTGCAAATTTCTGTGAGATATTGAATCAAACTCAAAATTACTTTTGGTGTTGTGTTGATAGACTCACTACACAGACTCGGAAAGTATCCGGTTCGTAAGTCTTTTTCCCATTAAAATATAAAATAATAACGAAAAATAAGTGATATTTTCATTCAATCAATCGTATTATATATACCACATCAATTTGTATTAAAAAAAATTGTAGCAGTACCAATACTCTAAATTACTAGATGTAAAAATAAGGCACAAACATTTCTGAAGCTTTGGTTGAAATTATTTGGAGTCATATATAACATGATGTCCTTTTCAAGCTTATTTATTAGTGGAGCCATGAACATAAACCTGATATAACTGGAACCCCAATCAATGCTTCTTTCATGGAGAGTAAAAAAAAATTGGTCTTCCGTTCAATTCATTGGTTGGCCTTGCATTTGTCTCATAATCCTTAAGAAAAATAGAAAAAGAAAAATAACAAACCTCATATTCAAGTACTTGAATGAATAATCAACATAGCATAAAATAAGTATTATACTATGAGTATGCATGAGTCGGGTTGGGACTTAACCCGACTCACAAATAGGATATAATCCAATTCGTCTCAACCTGTATATTTATGGATTGGGTTAGTTGGGTTATGTGGGTTGCGCCTTTCGCCTAATTTCAATTTAAATATTAAAAACAACAAATTAAATGTACTAATTAGACTAGTGGCTTACTTACATCATGAACTGTTTCCTTTAATGCTTTCACTTGCTCCCTTGAAACTGTCCTCACCTACACAAAACATGGTGTATGTTACTAAAGAATCAAAACAAATTAAAATCATGTTAAAGTTAGCATATAACACCTTCTTTCCTATTGTCCAAGCAACGCCCTCGGTGCAAGGAGGAACTGTAAGTGATCCTATGTAACTGTAATACTTTCTGCTCCCGAATTTTATATCTCCAGGATTTACAATTCCCAGTTCTTTTTCTTCTTTTCCAATTGTTTTTATGTGGCCCAACAGCTGAAACAAACCAGATTTCAAGTCTTGTGTGTGTTAGATTTTGAAAAAAGTACTTTGTAGGAGCTAAATCACTGAAACAGTACCTTGGAAAGGAAGTAATCAGGACGTCCATATTTGTAAACAATGCCCGTAGCTGCTATTTTTCCGTCAGAGCTTTGATGAACCAAATGAAGTTCCATGACATACCTGTAAGTTGTAAACAGTTATAATTGATTGATAGAAAATTAATCGGATACTAGATCGTGTCAAATACAAAATTAATCGGACCTAGTCCCATTGAATGTATGCTCAGACGGGGTATGCCAATGGCACTGAACCAGTTTGTAATACGTCCCATTGATGTTAATTTGACCAGCATCTCCTTTCCACAGCACCTGATCTGATCAAACACTCATTAACAACACGAATTTGGAGTTCGATATACAAAATATATGTACAAAAATTTGTTTACTTGAATGTCATGACCCCTGTTCTTGATAACAGCAGGAGCTGGTTTGTAATCCCTTTTCAATTTTCCGAGGGCAGGTAAAACTTGAACCCTGTAGTTCAAAAGATCAATTGGAGACTGAAGATTTCCTTTTTCACAAACTCGCCATTCTGGGTTGATCTTGCCCCAATTACGTGGCCCTTTTTCTGTTCCTTCTCTATATGTAAATGAATGTTCATCATCTGTTAACATCCCATGTAAAGGTATTAATTGGTCATTATGACTTGTTCAAATGCTATCATTAAAAGGAAATAATTAAGAGAGAAAAAGAGGGACAAAAACAAAGAGAATTTCTTCTTTTTCTTTTGTCTCAGGAAATAATAAAATAGGGTTCAAATAAAGTAGGATGTGAATAATACAAAAGTACAAAATCAGGATTTATTTCTTTACTCAAACTAAAACATAGACAAAGAATCCAGACAGAGAAAGGACAAAACAAAGGCCGGGGCGGAGCTAGGGCAAGCCCAACAGGACAGGCAACTATATAATTATAGGATTTTTCCATTTTTAGCCTTTAAAATAAATACTGGGACCCTTTATAAATTTTTATATCTAGCTTTTTTGCAACTGTTAAAACAAGAACACCATAAACCAATAAGAAGCATGAACACAAATCTCACAGTAATAAACATATGGCAGAGTAAAATCAAGCATGAAACTTTTATATATGCTTTGTAAATTCCATTCAACTACATGCATATTAACAAAAGAGAGGGGGAAAAAAGAGAGAGCATACCAACTTCAGAATCATAAGCAGTAACAAGATCAAAGAGATGGGATGAGAGAATGAGAGAAGCCATAATGATGAACTTCATGGTTGAGGTATCACTTTGCAAATGCAAGTACTAGAGAGAGAGAGGTGTAAATATATTTATAGAGAAATGAAGAGAGATAAGAATAGCAGCTAATAAAGCCTTTTTTTTTTTAATTTTATGGAAAAACAGGAATTGGTGTTTTGGATGTTAAATCAATCCCCCAAATTATGGGGACTGCTAACTCATCATACAATTCACTACCACTGGACATGCATATAGCTACCTAATTTGTTTTCTGCTATTTTTGGAATCTTATCTTTCTGGCCACCATGAATCATTTAAGAAAATGCATCCTAGACCTACGTTATTATTTTTTTTTTAATCAAATATTAGTGTTAGCAAACGTTTTGGTTTTAATTGGAATAAATAAATTACAGTAATAAATGTCTTTAAAAGATGCATTTCGATCATGTGGTGGAATTTATTTATTCAAATACTCAAGTTATAGTCTCTTGCCAGAAATGAACAACAAAATTCTAGAATTATTTTAATACCAGGATTTATCTATACCGAAAAAAACTTTGAGATCATTTTCTTGTTATTCATTGTTAGCCTCCCAAGTCTTATGTTTTCTATAGTGTTGGAATTCATTTATGTATAAGGAGAATGAGTTTTAAGTGGGATCGTGTGTGATCCTTCCATATTTTTCTGGTAATATCTATAATTCTGTTAATGGGAATAGACTTAAATTGGAATCTTAAAAACTCATTCAGCCTTCATGTGAATTATCTATTGACTACTATTCATAAATTCACTTTTATTTTTAGTTTTGGAAAAGTTACACATTATTATATTATTAGACATATGATTAAAAATATAAAATAGATCTTTACATTGTTAACCTATATTAATTTTAATGATAACAAATCATATATTAAGAGTATAATGGTAAATGCATATTTCAAGTAGCTTATGGAATACAAGCATAATTAAAAAACGAGATCAAGATAAAGATAATCAAGATGGCACTCAATAAGATTCTAGATTAAAAAAGATTAGCATATGGTACGTTTCTTGTTAATCTTCTAATGCTTATTTTGTAAGGTTATGCATTATAAATACCTAAGAACTCAAATTGTACGTTTTATTACATATTTTATGAAATTGATTGTTTTCATCAATGATTTAAAAACTTATATTTGAACTTAAATGATTTATGTTTAAAACTTTTTCGAACTTGAAGGATATATTTAATTATTATGGAAATATTCTTATTTGATTTCAAAACATTTGGTGTTAAATTGTTACATCTTTTGGTTTTGAAATGAGAATTAAAATACAAGATTTTCAAACTTATGAGAAGTTTGGCCAATCTAACGATATCTACAGACTCGATCAAACCTTTGTAGTGCCTGAGATTCTAAAACCCAACAATGGTTTGATTCCACGACAGTATTCGGGTCGACTAAAGTAGCTTGTCACGGTTGAACGATTCTTGTGGAAACGACCATAATGACTAGTTTTCAAGATAAACTATAAATTGAATCATTTGGTGTCATTTTTCAGTTCATCAAATATTTTTAATTTGTCTATATTTCATCTTTTGATCTCTGTCGAACTCAAACTTGTTTATATCATAATCTTGATCATTTTTACTAAGTTTGCTTTATATAAGTTTGCTTTTTATGCTCATTTGAGGAGCTTTCTTCTTCTTCATATTCTTTATAATCTTTTGAGAGATTAATGAAACATTTGGACTTAATTATAAATGAGGGAAATACTTTGAATATGGTGAGACACTTGTATAGATTGAATTGGCACATTTAAAGTAATTTATATATAAGGTTTGATTCACACTCTTGAAGAGAATTTGGTCATCTTCAAGTTCATAAGGAAGAGTGTAAAGGTGTAATTGGAACCTGAAAAATTAATTGGAGTAATGAGTATTCAAGTGGGTAATTTTGGAGGCATGAACGTAAGTGAATTTATAAAACCACATAAACATCTTATATACAGTATCTTTAACCCTCTTTCTTGTTTTACATTTGATTATATTGATTCTAATTGAGATATTGGTGATATATAAATTGGATATTTGAAATTGTATATGTAGATTGTACAAATTGAATGTGCTCCATTGAATATCATTAAGATTGAATTTGCTCGTGGATGAAGTAAATGGTGAATTGAATTTGGGCGTGTTGAATTTGTTAAATTAAGATTGTTTAATCTTAAAATTTCAAATTCACAATTTACCCCTATTGGGTTATATTAGCTATACCCTTGGCGGAATGTCACATGCATACCTTATAAAGAACAAATAAAGTGAAGAAATTTACATATTTTTCTAATGAGGTAATGAAAATGAAGGAATGAAAATCATTTTCAATAAGATTGTTTACTTCCTAAATTTGAATAAAATGGGAATGAGAATGAGAGTGGGGCTCACATATTTAGGAATGAGGAATGAGAATCCCATCCCACCCCCTCCAGGGAAGAGCTCTCATTCTCTTCCATTATTGATGGGAAATTACAATATTACCCCTAAGATAATTAATTAATATTAATTGAGAATAATAAAGAAAATGTATTAATAATTAATAATTAATCAATAATAATAAATAATAATATTACGACATTTAATAAAATAATATATTAATATTTAGTAATTTAATACATTAATAATTAATTAATAAAGTAATACTTAATTAATACTTAATTTATAAATAATAAATAAAATAAATAATAATTAATAATAAAATAATATTTATATTTTATAAAAGAATACTTAAATATTGAGTAATTTAATACATCAAAAATTAATAATAATTAATAAATAATAATTAATATAATTATAATTAAGGGTATTTTTGTAGCTTTTTAACAATTCATTCCGATTACTGGATAAAGTAAACACATCAATGGTAATACTGCTTCATTCCGATTCCGATTCCTACAGTTAAGTAAACAACTTATTCTGATTCCGATTTACCATTCTCATTCCAGCTTATTCCGATTTCATTTCATTCCGATTCCATCTCATTCCGATTACGAGTACGTAAACACATCATTAAATCATTAGAATAAAAAGATGTAATTTTCAATAATAAATAAGTATATTATGGATCATAATTTCTATTGAGAGCAATGAGAGTTACAAAAAGACTTGTCATCTGTGAAAGTCACAAAGTATGTTGAACCATCATGAGCGGCATGATTTAATGGACCACACACATCGATGTGTATTAGCTCCAGTAAATCTCCAGCATGGTGTCCAACACCTTGAAATGGGGCCTTTATCATCTTTCCTTTGATACATGACTCACAAATCGGATAAAGATCTAAGGTAAGATTTTCAATCAAACCATCCTTTACCAATTTGGATAGACGTCTAACAACTATGTGGCCCAATCTCATATGCCATAATTCAGTATTATTTAGTTCAGACTTCCTACTTGTATTTTTCTCTATATTAAAGACATCTCTACATGTTTCCAAAATATAGTGACTGTTTGATAAAGAACATCCACATTTCAATAAATTTTCTTTATCATATAAACATGAAGTTTCATCTTTAATGTTTATTTTATATCCCTCTTTATCTAATATTGGCAGCGATATTATTTATCTGATAAGTAAGGGAACATAACAACAGTCATGCAAATCTAATTTACATCCATTTGGGAGATCTAGAATAACCATTCATATGGCCTTGACATCCAATGTCTCGCCATTGACAACTCTAAGCTGGATCTCTCCTTTATTCAGCCTTCTTTTAACCCTCATTTCCTGCAGGGAATTGCAAATATGAGTAGGACTACAAATATCTAACACTCATCCACTATTTACATCTAAGGCTAATGAGATGTCAATAATTGGAAAAATACAAAGAGTACCTGAGGGTCCTGCTTTTCCTTTTAGCTCTGGACAATCTTTCTTCCAGTGTCCAGACTTCTTACATTGTAGAAATTGGTCACGAGCTACTTTCGGTTTTGCGCCTTTTGCGCTTCTTGTATTTTTTCTTTGATATTTTCTTCTTCCCCATCTTGATTTTCTTTGACTTCCCATAAGTCTTTGAAAAGCCAGCTCCACCATAGAGATATAGTGTGGGGTTGCCTTTCTTCAAATCTTGCTCCGCTGTGCGTAGCATGTTATGAAGTTTTTCGTATGTGGCTTGCATCTAATGCATATGGAAATTTAATACAAAGCCAATATAAGAATCGGGCAAAGAAGAAAGAATCAAATTATGGCCCAACCATTCATCAAACACAATGCCCTGTCGTTCCAGATATCGAATCTTGTCTATCATGTTCAAAATATGAGTGCTGACAGCTCATCCCTCCTTGAGTTCAGCAAGGAATAATTCCTTAGACCTTCGATAAATTTCCATCTCTTGATTTGCCTCGAACAACTCCTTGAATGTTCGTATGATGCTCCAAGCATCTGGTACTTCTATGTACTGTCTCAGAAAATCTGGAACCATCGATCCCAAGATGTAGGATTTCACCTTCAGGTTATCATCCTTTCATCTATCAAAAGTTTCTCGCTCTTCTGGAGTCGAGTTAGGATCGATATCAACAGGCAGTGGATTGATAGTGACATAAGTTAACTTTTCAAACTTCAAGACAAGGCACATGTTCATTTGCCATTCGAAATAGTTCCCGGCTCCTTTTAGCTTATTGGAATCCAAAAGTTTCATTAATGGATTAGCGGCAGCCATCTACAAGACAATATTTTTGAGTAGTAGCAGAACAGTTGGACAGTTATGACCCATAACGTCACTGTTTGTAAAAGACATTGTGTTTTTGTACAAAATTAACTATGTTGTAATGAAATTGCCTTTTACCGTTTTGTAATTTATTTACTTTGATATATAAATGGTAAAAGTCCTTATGATTAATTCCGGATTGAGATGATATGAAACAATATCAATCCATAAAGGTTTAATCATTAAATATCCCTAGTCGTAGTATTATCGAGATTGGATATCGATAATGCGGAATAGACTAGTATTGCACTTGTGCGCGTTGTGAGGGCATAACGGCATAGTTCTCATATATTTAAGTATTGGATACTTATGCAAGTGTGATAGGAGGTTGTGTTTTACCGATGGTATGGAAAACAGCTTCGCTCTAGATAGACCCCGCGGAATCCCATTGGTAGTATGTATATGTGTCTATGGGAGTCCGCTTTAGGGTAGGTGTATTTGGTCTTAACCTGAGACTTGCATCGTGAGTACTTGTGACAATCGGTAAATTTTTGTTTTGGTCATCCAGGGCTTTAACAGGTTCTGTGTACGCCTCTTCTGGGTTTATTGAGAATCGTAGTGTATTGGATGTGATGTCAAGACGAAAGTATCACTTCAGACATATGGAGATAATGATCACGCAGGGATTCAGAACTTGTTTTCTATTGTGTTGCAACCATCGGGATAATATGACAAGGTCATGATTATCCGATTCAAAGAGACTAGTTGCTTGATATCCGATATGTGTTTCGTAAGGGGCAGACACTATTCCAGCCTCAGGCCTTGCACGTGACATCAGATACTGGATCGCAATACACAATACTATGGTATACTACGCATGATATAGATCATATATTCTATTAAGAATATTTCTGGAGAATTGGGTAGGCATGAGGCTTTGCTAGAAGCCAACCTTGTCTCGTAAATCGGTAAAAACATAGTACGAGGTACATACGTGTTCGGATAGTCCGACAACCGTATTTACTGCCAACATATCCAGGGATCTCTTGGGTCGCTTCCCGAAGATTCACCGATGACGTTTGATTCGAACTTAATTAATCTGGGATTAATTGCGGAGACACTTTATCTTGGATAAAGTACTATTTGAAGAGAGAGAAATATTAATTTGGAATTAATCGACAAAATAATATATTCGATATATTAAATGAAATTGGATTTCAACGCGGAATTAAAATTAGATTTTAATTCGGGCAAACGAGTTAATTTAGAATATATAGTTAGCGACCTGAATAGTAATTTCGCTAGGCATAATTATTTAATTACGTCGCGACGAAAGTTCGTTAATTCAGAATTTGCGAAACCGAGCCCGGAAGTGTTTGCGGATCCACTCGTATTTTGAATTAAAGTGGGGCCCATAAGTCACACCGTGAATCACATCACTTGTCATTTAAAGGTGATAGATGTCAAAGTCACTTTTTGAGAGTGACATGCTGTCACTATTCATGATGCAAGTTGTTGAGATCATTTATTACAATTTTGGAGCCAAAATTGGCTTTGACTTTTTGTAAACTAATACCAAACATTTGGTAATTGTTTTTTTCATTCATTCATACGGTTTTTGAAACTAAAAGGATAGAAAAACAGAACTCTCTCTCTCTCTCCATTTCTTGATGAACCCGTGAGCTCCATTGAAGGGAAAATTTGATTTTCTTTCTTCATTTGCTAGCACAATCAAAGGATCAAACAAGGTGATAGGGAAGCTTATCTTAGAGCATGGATTTCCATTAAAGCTTGTAGCTTCATCATCTTTTTCAACTAACAACCTTGGCCGAATTTCAAATCTTGAAGGGAAGGAAAATTTTGTTGAGCATCACATCCAAACCGATCAATGTAAGTGTGTTTTCGCCACATTTCTTTATAGTATTCATTCTATTTCGTGGCTTAAAATGATATTGGGACATCAATAGAAACCAACAATGGTATCAACGAGCCTTGTTTAAGCATGAAATATTTTAGGGTAAAATTTGGGTAAATTGATTTTGAGCATGTTTTGAATAAATTACTTGTTTGAGCATGCTTGTGGATGGATGACTTTGAGTTGTTTATGATCAATTTTGTGAAAAATAAATTGGATGAATTTTTCCCCAAAAATGAGGCTTGGCCGAATGTGTATTACCCTTGGAAGTCTTGGTATTTTTTGTTTTGATGATCATTGGATGACTTAAAACGAGATGGAAATGTCGATTTGTAATTCGATCGGATTGAAAAATGAAATCGGACAAAAACCCTTATCATAGCCGAGAGCTTCCTAGCATGTATGGACTTGATTTTTGATTCAAGAATGTTGGACATTAGTTGAACAAATATGATACATAATTAATTGGTTAAATTGTATTTTGGAAATATTGATTTAGTTAATTAATTGATGTATTACACTTTAGTTAATTGAATTTTAAAATTTGGAATATTAAAATTTGATTAATGGGCTTGATTTTGAATTGGGCTTGATATTGTTCTTTTTGGGCATAATGGGCTTGGTTGGGCCAAGTTGGTTTAGGCCAATTGGATTGGATCCAAATTGGGCCTAAATCATTCCATTAAGTCCAAATGTAATAAATGGGCTTTAAAAGTTTAATAGGGCCTTATGGGCTAGAATTGGTTTTTTGGCATATGAGGGTGATTCCTCAATTGGGCTTGGTAATTGGGTTTGACCCATATTGACCAAAGCCCATGCCTTATAAAATCAATTGAAAGCCCATCAGACTTTAATTAAACGAACATTGAATGTTAGTTGGGCTTTGAGACCCGATTAGATTAGATTTGGAATCTTAGTCGTTAAAGCGCATTAAAATGTGTAGTTATTTAATTTGGAATTAAATGAATTAGTATTGAATACGAATTAAATTAGATTTAACAAGTAGTTCGATATAATTCAAGAATTCGTACTTTAAGTACTTATTCTCAAACGAGTTGGACTCGCGCAAATCAAATCATTGTTTGAACATTGGATGATCACTAATATTCAAAGATAATTAATTTGATTAGTTTGATTGAATAACATGCTTGAATGAATACATGGACGTGATGTATGAATAGCGTATATCATATGGATATTAGAAGGGAAATGGCAATTTTAGAAATTATTGTAAATTCAGAATTTATAAATTAGACCTGCGTGTCCAGCCTTCTCTCTTATTGATTCTTTGTATTCTCTTCTCACCTAATTCCCCTCAATGTTAATGAGGTTTCTATTATTGTATTATGTAATTGGGTAGAAGTAGAATAGTGCTAGCCGGGGAGAGGAAATGAAGTGATTTGTTCTAGGAACAATCTGTTTAAATATCCATCCGCATATCGTTATTAGTTTACTTTCTGTGCCTTATTATGCTTTTAGAATGAATGCTTAAGGGTGTATGATGAGACCTTAACAAAGATAATAAATTGGTTGCCAATTTACGCAAAAACCCTCAAAACATATTAAGTGTTTTTCCTTCCGTTGAATGATTCTTACTCAAGATCCAAAGTTGGCATTGGTTTGTTGGCCAAAGTCAAGACCTTTGTCAATTGCGGATGTGTTTGAATCAGGAGAGTTTTGTTCCATATCGGTGTCTTGTCCAAGTCGTGATTTGTTGGCCAAAGTCAAGATCACTTCTTGTCCATCGACATTGATTACAAAGCTTTTCATGTCAATGGGTCCCGCTTAACTAGAATCATTAAGCTTGTTGTGCCAAAGCCAATGCTTAGTTGATTCAGAGGAAAAAGGTTAGGCAAATATATTGGATATATTGGCATATGTATTGCACATATGTTTCGGGCTTGGATGTCCACCTACCGGATCTAGGAATTGGATTAGATCTAATTGATCTTCGAGATTTACCTAGTTAAATATCATACAGCTTGTTGGCCAAATTCAAGGTTGTGTGTTATTTAATGGGATCCTAGCCCACTAAGAAACTGGGTTTCCCGAGTACTCGATAGAGGGTTAGAGGCTCACCGAAAAGTAGTGGGAGGCTAGTATTGAATTTGCAATTTCATTCAGATACTTAGCTTTACGCGCTTTCATATTATTTCATCAAAATTATTTTATTAGTTGGACTAATATAATGTTATTTTTCTTGTAACAATTAGACTGTACCCATATATCGTTGATTAGATAGTTAGACTATCGTAATAAATATGACAGGAAAAAGAAATGTCCGAGACATTATCATGAGCAAAATGTCTTCAAGGGCATGAACTTTGCTGATTGGGAAATGAATATGAGGATAGTCCTTGGAGCCGAGAGGCTGCTATATACTATACAGAGACCTCTTGGGCCTAAGCCCAAACCTGATGAGCTACTTGAGTTGGAGCTTTGAAAGACTCACAGCGATGATTGTGAAACTGTTCAGTCAATTATGCTTGCTGCTATGACTCAGTATTTCCGTCGACAGAACAAGGACTTGGATCTCTATAACATGTTGGCGAGGTTGCACAATCTTCACCGATCTAACCGAAGGTCGCAAAGATATGAGTTAGTAAAGAAGCTCTTCCGTTCACGTATGTCAGAAGGCATGTCTGTTGAGTCCCATGTGACACAGATGATTGCTGACATAAATGAGCTAGCTAAGATGAGGATAGTCTTAGAGGCTGAGATTACCATAGATATGATCTTGCAATCTCTCCCCGACACTTGGAAACAGTTCATCATAAGCTATAACCTGATGAACACTAATGATACTCTTTGAGAGTTGTTGTCAATTCTCAAGGAAGCTGAAAAGGAGCTGCTTAAGGGCAACAAGCGCGAGGCGCACTTTGCTTCGACATCTCAGACACCGAGGGCTGGGCCCAAGTGTTGGACAATTATGACCCATAGCGTCACTATTTGTACAGATCATGGTGTTGTTGTACAAATTAACTATGTGACAAAGGAGATTGCACTCTTATCATTTGTGATTAGATCACCAAGATATATAAATGATAGGAGGTCCTTATGATTTGTTCCTAGATTGAGAATGATATGAGACAGTATCAGTCTACGAAGGATAAATCATTAAATATCCCTAATCAGAGTATTATCGAGATCAGACATCGATAAATACGTAAAAGACTAGTATTACACTTGTGCGCGTTGTGAGGGCACAACGACATAGTTCTCAAATATTTGGGTATAGGATACTCATGCAAGTGTAATATGAGGTTGTGTTTTACCGATGGTACGGGAAATAGCTTCGCTCTGGATAGACGCCCTCAGAATTCCATTGGTAGTATGACTATGTGTCTATGGAAGTCTGAAATCAGGGTAGGTGTATTTGGTCTTAACCTGAGACTTGCACCGCTAATACTTACGACAATCAATATACTTTGGTTTTGGTCGTCCAGGGCTTTAACCGGTTTCTGTGTACGCCTCTTCTGAGTATATCGAGAATCGTAGTGTATTGGGTGTGATGTCAAGACGGAAGTGTCACTCCAGTCATATGGAGTTGATGATCGCGCATGGATACAGAACTGGTTCTCTAAAAGGTTGCAATCGTCGGGATAATATGACTTGGTCATGATTATCCGATATTAAAGAGACTAGTTGCTCGTAATATGATATATGCTTCGTACGGGGCAGACACTGTACCAGCCCCAGGCCTTGCATGTGATCATCCGATACTGGATCGAAATACGCAATACTATGTATACTACGCCTGATATAGATCCTTATTCCTGTAAGGATATTTCTAGAGAATTGGGTAGGCATGGCGCTTTGGTAGAAGCCAACCTTGTCTTGTAAATCGGTAAAACGTAGTACTAGGTACTTACGTGTTCGGATAGTCCGACGACCGAATTTACTGCCAACATATCCGGGGATCTCATGGGTCGCTTCCCGAAGATTCACCGATGACGTATGACTCACACTTTTAATTAATCTAGGATTAATAAGATGAGAGAGAGAATTAATCTGGGATTAATAGCGGAGATATTTTATCTGGGATAAAATATCAATTAAAGAGGGATAATGATTAATTTGGAATTAATCGATTAAATAATATATTCAATATATTATACGAAATTGGATTTCGATGCGGAATTAAAATTAGATTTTAATTCGGGCGAACGAGTTAATTTAGAATTAATTCGTTAGCGATGTGAATAGTGATTTCGCTAGGCATAATCATTTAATTACGTCGCAACGGAAAATTCGTTAATTTAGAATTAGCGAACCCGAGCCCGGGATTGTTTGCGAGCGCATTCGCATTTCAAACTCGAGTGCGGCACGCAAGTCAAATGAAGCGTCAAATCGCTAGTCGCATCAAGCGTCAAATCACATGTCACTTTGAGTGATGTGACACTTGATTGATTGATGTGATTGATTGATTTGTTTGTTGGTGTATGAGTGTGGAACACTCATGGTTATTGGATTTCATTAGTTTGACTTTTGAAAGCAAAAAGTGTATATTATTTTGATAAAAATCAATTACCTTTTTTTTAAAAAAAAAACCTAATACACAACTCTCTCATTCTTCTTCTCTCTTTACACAACCAAAGTGGGCTGTTCTTCTCTCTTCTTCTGCTCACTGCCGTGAGCTAAGGGAAGCAAAAGTGGGATTTTTGTGGTAAAAAATCATGAGAACTAGCACTCCGAAAGACATGCGAAGGTGATAGGGAAGTCCACCCATGAGTTTGGAATCATTTGACGAAGCTTGGAGCTTGATGGAGCTCAACCAAAGCCGAAAATGGTGATAACAGAAACAGTCACTGACGAGCAGTCCATGGAGGCAGGAAATAATTTTTGTTGCCTCGCGCGTCGCTCAACCGATCGATGTGAGTATTCCACAACTCCCTCGTTGTATTTGCTCATGTATTTCTTGCTTTATATTCGATCCTCGAGACTTAGAAACTCCAACAATGGTATCAGAGCGATTGAAAAGCCTGAAATTGATTTAGGGCTTAAAATTTGGGTAAAAATTTGTTTGAGCATGATTTATGAAATTGGATGAATGAATATGTTTAAATGTGTTTTAATTGAGGATTGATTAGATCAATTTGAAGAAATTGTGATTGAATCATTTTTTCCCCAAATTTTTGTGTTGGCCGAATGGTACATGATGCTCTAATTGTCTTGGTTTTTTATTGTGATTCATTGATGAGTTGGAAATCAATTGAGAATATTGATTTACTGTTGAATTTGATTCAATTGGATTGGATTTGCAATTTGGCATAAAAAAACCCCAAAGCCGAGAGTTATAGCATGTGATTTGGGTTTGATTTTTGTTAAATTGTGTTGGACATTATTTGATGTTAAAGAACATGATTAATTAGGCGAATTGATTTTTAGAAATGTTAATTGGGTAATTAATTGTGTAACACACTTTAGGTAATTAAACTGGGAATTTGGAATTTGGTAATTTAATTATTTGGGCCTTAAATTGAATTGGGCTTGTTATGTTGTTATTGGGCTTATTGGGCTTGTTGTACTAAGTTGGGTTTACGTAAAATTGGGTGGATCCAATGGGCCCAAAACCGCTTCCATAAAGCCCAAATGCGACTAATGGACCTTTAAAGTTTAATTGGGCCTAATGGGCCTAAATTGATTTCTGGGCTTATGGGGTAACTCCCGGATTGGACTTTGGTTATTGGGTTCGACCCGAGTTGACCAAAAGTCCACGCCTCAAGAAATTAATTAAAAGCCCATTGGACTTTAATTAAATTGACGTTGGACGTTAATCGGGCTTTAAGACCCGTAGCGATTAAATTTGGAATTTAAGTCGTAAAGGTTCGTTAAATAAAGTGTAATATTTAATTTGGAATTAAATAGTGGATTAGAATTAAATACATATTAAATTGGATTTAATTGTGTAGTTTAATTTAATTCGAGAATTCGTACTTTGAGTACTTATTCGCAAAACGAGTTTGACTCGAGCAAAATCAAATCGTTGTTTGAACATTGGATGGTCACTAATTATCAGATTAATTAATTTGATTAGATTGATTGATAACATGCTTGTGTGAATACATGGTTGCGATGCATGAATAACGTATATCATATGGATATTAGATGGGTGGGGGCAATTTTAGAAATTGTTGTAATAAATTTGAAATTTATTAAATTGGACCTGCGTGTCCAGCCTTTTTACCTCCTTATTTTTTGATTCTCTTCTCACATATTCCCCTCAATGTAAATGAGGTTTCTTTAGAAGTGTAGTGTAACAGGTAGAAGTAATACATGTGCTAGCGGGAGAGAGAAAGAGAGAGATTTGATTTAGGATCAATGTGTAAAGTATCCATCCGTATATCATTATTATTTATTCATATGCGCTTTATTATGTGTTTAGAATACATGTTTAAGGGTGTATGATGATGAGACCTTAACAAAGATAATAAATTGGTTGCCAATTTGCACGCGAAAAACCATCGCAAAATATTAACGTTTTTCCTTCCATTGAGTGATTCTTACTCAAGATCCGAGACTGACATTGGCTTGTTGGCCAAAGTCAAGCCTTTGTCCGTCAAGGATGTGTTTGAATCACGAGAGCTTTATTCAATCAGTGTCTTGTCCAAGTTATGGGTTTGTTGGCCAAAGTCAAGACCACTTCTTATCCATCGACATTGATTACGAAGCTTTCCATGGTCAATTTTTCGCGCTTAACTGGGATCACTAAGTTTGTTGTGCCAAAGCCGAAGCTTAGTTGATTCAGAGGAAAAGGTTAGGTAATACATTGGATGTATTGGCATATACAAGATATATGTTTCGGCTTTGATGTCCCCCTACTGGATCTAGGAATTGGATTGGATCCAATTGATTTAGAGATCTACCTAGTTAATTATCATACAATTTGTTGGCCAAAGTCAAGATTGTGTGTGATATTTAACGAGATCCTAGCCCGCTAGGAAACACGGTTTCCCGAGTACTCGACAGAGGGTTAGAGGCTCGCCGAAAAATAGTGGGAGGCAATAATTGAATTTGCAATATTCGTTTAATTACTTGTCATACGCGCTCAAATCAAATATCATTCGTCAAATAAATTAAATGTTAGTTGGACTAATATTTAAATCGTTGTTTTTATTAACAGTTGGACTGTATTCAAACTATTCATTTATAGTTGATTTTATAATTGGATTATAGTAATCAATATAATTGATTTTAATCTATTAAATTATAGTTGATTAAATAGTTGGACTATTGTAATCATTATAATAAATAGTACCTAAATCGTTGATTAAATAGTTGGACTATTAGAATCAAGATATAATTGAATATTGACATTTAAAATATAATCCTATGGAAAATGTATTTAAATGGTTTAATTTTCAAATTAGGAATAAAATTTCAAGATGGTCCTGGAAACTAATAAGTTACTTTATTTGATAAAATAACATATTAGGCCTAAGCCCGGAGTTAAGAAAATAATCGAGCATAATCTTTGGAAGATTTATGTATATAACTTTAGTGCTTAATCCATTAAGCTTGTCGCAGTAGACTCCTTAATTTCTTTGTCAGAACTAAGGGTTAGATCCTTAAAGTATGATAATGAAATTGAAGGATCTTCATAATCTATCTTAGATTTTAGAAGTACTAAATTGCAATAGTAAACTCTTGGAGAGTTAATGACTATTCTCAAGGAGACAAAGTCAAAATTTACAATATGGCAAGTAGCGCAAGGCGCACCTTACTTCGATATTCTAGAAACCCGATGCTTGGCCAAAGGCTTGTGGAATGTGAAAAATGGGCAAAGGCAAAATCATTATAATCTTCTAGGAAGATAAATGACATATCCCAAAATGTCTGCCTAAATGTGGCAAACAGGATCGCGGACGCGTGACTGCCGATTGGACAAGGCAGACATGAAGGAATTGAAGACGGGCTTGGCTCCGACTTCAAATATGATTGTCATAATTATGTTCACTACTAGTATTAAAATTGGATTTTAGATACTTAGTGTGGAACATAAAATATATATACTGATGTGCAGAATCTGCTATGAGCAGGATACTGACTTCAGTTGAGATTTATCTGCGAATTGGAAACGGGACGAAAGTCGTTGTTTTAAACCGCAGAAACCTAAATTTAGGAACTACCTTCGGGTGTGTACTTAAATTAGGGAACTGTTATAATGTAACTAGTTTGACTAGATACATTATCTCTATATCAGTGTTTGACCCGCTGCGGGTGAACCTTTATATTCTAGAACACTAAAGTGTTTTATTATATAAAGATGATATTGAGATAAACACATTTGATGTGAATAACATAATTTATATTTTGAATGTAAATAAAATCTCAAGCATGACAAACAAATAGCTCAAACTGATTTGATCAGAAGAAATTTATTTGTGGCATTGTTGTCTGGGACACAATCAAACAAGAATCGTATATCCACACTTTTGAAGAGTGGGTACTCGGACTAATTTGATTCTATTCAAATGAAGTCTACGAATCTAGTTTATTAGGAAAAGTGCCTATAACACATTTACTTGGTAAAAGTGAAAATGCCACCTATCTGTAAGCCCTAGTTCATAGTGAAACAAGTGGGCCCATGTCTAGCTAGACTAGAGGTGGTTATGAATATTTCGTGACCTTTACGGATGTGGCATCTCGTTATGGTTATGTGTTTTTTTTGAAGAACACAAATCGGAAACTTTTACAATTTCGACACGAAATAGAGAGACAGATTGGCTAAAGTATTAAACCGTCACGGTTAGATCGTAATGGAAAATACTTAAGCAATAAGTTTCTAATATACTTGAAAGAGTAAAGTATTCTTTCAAATGAGGACTCCTCCCGGAACACGTCAGTTTGACGGTGTGTCCGAACTAAGTAACCGAATTTTGTTGGACATGATAAAGTTAATCATGAGTCGCTCTGAGCTACCATTTCCTTAAACGGATAAGCTTTAAACAGTGCATAACTTATTTTGAATAAGGTTCCATTAAAATCTGTTAGACAGATTTCATATTAGATATGAACGGGAAAGAAACCGGGTTTCTCATTCCTGTAAATTTGGGATGCTAGGCATACGTTTGGATGATACCAAGCTAAAACCCAAATTAGATAAGTGCCAATTGTAGGTTATCCTAGGGATACCAAAGTATAGTACTTATAAAACTCACAAGAGAACAATTAGATTGTTGCTCACCATGCAGTTTTCCTAAGAGGAATACCGATATGCAGTGGTAAGTGGGAGGATAGTAAAACTAGATGAAAATCGGAGTAATACTATTCAAGGCACAGATCCTTAATGGAACATATATAGTTCATCAATGATGAAACTATACCATTATTCTTCGAATACACAAGAACCGCGTATGTCGGAGAGAGTCAGAAAACAACCTAGGGTATGGGTTTCTGATCTCACCTTATAAAGATGACAATCTTTTGAGGTATTCCAACTGACTACGTATGAGGAAGTGATACAAGGTATCGACTCTCTATTATGACAAAGTTTCATGAGTCTGAAATGGATTCCATGTATACCAACTATGTTTGGATACTAGTTGATGTACCGCAAGACATTGTGCCTATTGGTACTTTATAAGTTTTCGAGGAAGATATACATGGAAGGCAACATACCAACGTGTAAAGCTAAGCTTTTAGCGAAAATGTATCGTTATCAACATTGTGTCGATTACGATTCAACCTTTTAACTGTTGCCACAGTAAATCCATTTGGATAATGCTTGCTGATGCTGCATGTTTTATTTATGAAATATGACAGCTGAACGGGAAAATCGCTTTCCTGAAAAAGGAAATCTTTTGGAGGATGTTTTCAACATCCTGTCGGTTTTTTCGTACTAAAACTAGCAAACAAGGTTTGCAAGTTATTCGATCCATGTTGGGATCGAAGCAAGCATAGGTTCTTAGAATTATCGTTTTGATGTAATCATAATAGTTTATGATTTAATTCAAAACGAAATGATTCTTGTGTATATAAGAGGGTTAGTGGGAGCGCACTGACAGTGGTTGTCCTATAAAATAATGATAATATGTCATTTCTTGGAAATGATATTCCCATAAAACTATCGGTGAAAGCTTGGCTTTCGAGAAAATTCTCTATAGAATTCTTGCGAGAAACAACTTTTATTCTAGGAATAAAGATCTACTGGGATAGATCTAAAAGTTGTTGAAACTCTCCGAGAAATCGTACATTGAAAAATATATGTGACCTGGTGTCTCATATGCTTTGAGCATATGGATTCACATCAGGCCAATCCAAGTGATAGTCACTGGATTGATGTTAAGAACATACTTAGTATCTTAGAGATCTAAGGATGATGTCTTAAGCTATGGAGATGGAGAACTTGAAGTGACTGGGATCACTGTAGCAAGTTTCCTAACCGATAAAATGACTATAAGTCGCAAACGGTACTATACAGTTTGAATAATAGAACAGTGAGATGAAAATCTTCCAAGAAGATACTGTTACCGAATAAACAACAAATACGGGTTATTATTGCAGCTGAGGCTCAATAGAAGCCATCTGGGTCAATAATAAATCTAATTAGATTAGATATAGTTTTGTTAGCAGCTGAGCTAGGCGTCAGCACAGGCTAAAGAATTAATGGTCTCATCAACGATCCAGATACATACTTCGACTATTCATCTGATTCGATCGGATCATACATCGTGGCGATGTGATGATCGAATAAATCGCACCAGATGATAATCATGCAAATCCGCTGATGAAAACTTTTCTCAGCAGTTTGAGCCAACCGTACATAGTTCGGTGTTAGAGACTCGAGTGACTGGCTATAGGCCAAGTGGGAGATTGTTGGACAATTATGACCCATAGCGTCACTATTTGTACAGATCATGGTGTTGTTGTACAAATTAACTATGTGACAAAGGAGATTGCACTCTTATCATTTGTGATTAGATCACCAAGATGTATAAATGATATGAGGTCCTTATGATTTGTTCCTGGATTGAGAATGATATAAGACAGTATCAGTCCACGAATGATAAATCATTAAATATCCCTAGTCAAAGTAATATCGAGATCGGACATCGATAAATACGTAAAAGACTAGTATTACACTTGTGCGTGTTGTGAGGGCACAACGACATAGTTCTCATATATTTGGGTATAGGATACTCATGCAAGTGTAATAGGAGGTTGTGTTTTACCGATGGTACGGGAAACAACTTCGCTCTGGATAGACACCCTTGGAATTCCATTGGTAGTATGACTATGTGTCTATGGAAGTCCGAAATCAGGGTAGGTGTATTTGGTCTTAACCTGAGACTTGCACCACTAATACTTACGACAATCAATATACTTTGGTTTTGGTCGTCCAGGGCTTTAATCGGTTTATGTGTACGCCTCTTCTGGGTTTTTCGAGAATCATAGTGTGTTGGGTGTGATGTCAAGACGGAAGTGTCACTCCAGTCATATGGAGTTGATGATCGCGTAGGGATATAGAACTGGTTCTCTAAAAAGGTTGCAACCGTCGGGATAATATTACTTGGTCATGATTATCCGATATTAAAGAGACTAGTTGCTCGTAATCCGATATATGCTTCGTACGGGGCAGACACTATACCAGCCCTAGGCCTTGCATGTGATCATCCGATACTGGATCGAAATACGCAATACTACGTATACTACGCCTGATATAGATCCTTATTCCTGTAAGGATATTTCTGGAGAATTGGGTAGGCATGGCGCTTTGCTAGAAGCCAACCTTGTCTTGTAAATCGGTAAAACGTAGTACTAGGTACTTACGTGTTCGGATAGTCCGACGACCGAATTTACTGCCAATATATCCGGGGACCTCATGGGTCACTTCCCGAAGATTCACCGATGACGTAAGACTCGCACTTTTAATTAATCTGGGATTAATAAGATGAGAGAGAGAATTAATCTGGGATTAATTGCGGAGATATTTTATCTGAGATAAAATATCAATTAAAGAGAGATAACGATTAATTTGGCATTAATCGATTAAATAATATATTCGATATATTATACGAAATTGGATTTCGACGCGGAATTAAAATTAGATTTTAATTCGGGCGAACCAGTTAATTTAGAATTAATTCATTAGCGATGTGAATTGTGATTTCGCTAGGCATAATCATTTAATTACGTCGCAATGGAAAATTCGTTAATTTGGAATTAGCGAACCCGAGCCCGGGATTGTTTGCGAGCGCATTCGCATTTCGAATTCGAGTGCGGCATGCAAGTCAAATGAAGCGTCAAATCGCTAGTCGCATCAAGCGTTAAATCACATGTCACTTTGAGTGATGTGACACTTGATTGATTGATGTGATTGATTGAGTTGTTCGGTTGGTGTATGAGTGTGGAACACTCAAGGTTATTGGATTTCATTAGTTTGACTTTTGAAAGCAAAAAATGTATATGATTTTGATAAAAATCAATTACCTTTTTTTTTAAAAAAAAAAACTAATACACAACTCTCTCATTCTTCTTCTCTATTTACACGCCCAAAGTGGGTTGTTCTTCTCTCTTCTTCTGCTCACTGCCATGAGCTAAGGGAAGCAAAAAGTGGGATTTTTGTGGCAAAAAATCATGAGAGCTAGCACTCCGAGAGACATGCGAAGGTGATAGGGAAGTCCACCCATGAGCTTGGAATCATTTGACGAAGCTTGGAGCTTGATGGAGCTCAACCAAAGCCGAAAATGGTGATGATAGAAACAGTCACTGCCGAGCAGTCCATGGAGGCAGAAAAAAGTTTTTGTTGTCACGCGCGTCGTTCAACCGATCGATGTGAGTATTCCGCAACTCCCTCGTTGTATTCGCTCATGTATTTCTTGCTTTATATTCGATCCTCGGGACTTAGAAACTCCAACACCAAGGCGACTGGAGGTGTGAAGAAGAAAAAGCATAAAAGAAAGGGCAAGGCCAAATCGTCAAAGGCTTCTGGGAAACCTAAGGACAAATCTCAGGATGTTTGCCTCCAGTGCGGCAAGCAGGGTCACTGGAAGCGTGACTGCCGCGAGTACAAGGCGCTCCAGAAGGAGATTAAAGCGGGCAAGGCACCTACTTCAGGTACTGATGTACAGGATCTGCGGATTAGCAGGAGACTGGCCTCAGGGGAGATTGATCTACGCGTCGGAAATGGGGCACCAGTCGCAGTTTTGGCCGTTGGCATTTTTGTTTTAGAACTGCCCTCGGGGCATATACTGGAACTTAATGACTGTTATTATGTACCGAGTTGGACTAGGAATATTATTTATGTATCTATGTTAACCCAATGTGGGTATACTTTTGTATTCAAGAACACCGGGTGTTTTTTGTTTAAAAATGATGTAGAAATTTGCGCTACTGTTGCAAATAATGGTCTTTATATTTTGAATATAAATCAATCTCAAACATATAATATAACAAACAAAAGGCTTAAAATGAGTAATAAAGATGAAACTTACATGTGGCACTGTCGTCTGGGACACATAAACAAGACTCGCATATCCACACTTTCAAAGAGTGGGTACTTGGACGAATTTGATCCAAATTCATATGACGTCTGCGAATCTTGCTTATTAGGCACAATGCCTAAATCACCTTTTAGCGGTAAGGGTGAACGCGCCACCGAACTGTTAGGCCTTGTTCATAGTGACGTATGTGGGCCCATGTCTAGCCAGGCTAGAGGTGGATATGAATACTTCGTAACCTTTACGGATGATACTTGTGTATCTTATGAGACACAAGTCAGAAACTTTTGAGAAATTCAAATAGTTTCGACACGAAGTTGAAAAACAGACCGGCAAGAGTATAAAGACATTACGGTCGGACCGTGGTGGCGAATACTTGAGCAATGAGTTTCTAGATTACTTGAAAGAATATGGTATTCTTTCACAGTGGACTCCTCTTGGAACACCGCAATTAAACGGTGTGTCCGAACGGAGAAACCAATCTTTGTTGGACATGGTTAGGTCTATGATGAGTCGCACTGAGCTACATATTTCCTTCTGGGGATATGCATTAAACAATGCAATTCTTATTTTGAATAAGGTTCCGTCAAATTCTGTACAACAGACACCATATGAGATATGGACAGGAAAGAAACCGGGTTTCTCATTCCTGAAGATTTGGGGATGCTGGGCATACGTCAAACATTTGGAAGGTACCAAACTTGAACCCAAATCGGATAAATGCCTATTCGTTAGCTATCCTAGGGAAACCAAAGGATATTACTTCTATCACCCACGAGAGAACAAAGTATTTGTTGCTCTACATGTAGTTTTCCTTGAGAAGGAATTACTAAATGCAGTGGTTAGTGGGAGGAAAGTAGAACTCGATGAAAATCGGAGTGATACTGTTCTAGGCATAGAATCCTCAACAGAACAAGAACAGTCCATCCGGGATGAGACTGTACCATAATCTTCTATTACACAAGGACCGCGTAGGTCGGAGAGAGTCAGGAAACAACCTGAGAGGTATGGGTTTCTGATCTCACCTCATGTAGATATTAATCTCATTGAGGATAACGAACTGGCTACGTATGAGGAAGCGATACAAGATATCGATTCCGCTTTATGGCAAGAAGCCATGAAGTCCGAAATGGATTCCATGTACACCAACCAAGTTTGGACAATGGTTGATGCACCAGAAGGCATAAAGCCTATTGGATGTAAATAGGTCTTCAAGAAGAAGACCGATATAGATGGCAACGTACAAACGTACAAAGCTAGGCTTGTAGCGAAGGGGTATCGTCAACGATATGGTGTCGATTACGACGAAACTTTCTCACCCGTTGCCATGATTAAATCCATTTGGATAATGCTTGCAATTGCTGCATATTTCGATTACGAGATATGGCAGATGGACGTTAAAACCGCTTTCCTTAACGGAAACCTTTTGGAGGATGTTTATATGCAATAGCCTGACGATTTTATCGTGCCTAGACTTGCAAATAAGGTTTGTAAGTTAAATCGGTCCATTTATGGACTGAAGCAAGCATCAAAATCATGGAACCAACGTTTTGATGAGATCATAAGGAATATGATTTCATTCAAAACGAAGATGATCCTTTTGTATATAAGAATGTTAGTGGGAGTGCACTGACTTTTATTGTCCTTTATGTTGATGATGTATTGCTTATAGGCAATGGCATTCCCATGCTAACGTCGGTGAAAGCTTGGCTTTCATTGAAATTCTCCATAAAAGATCTGGGAGAAGCAGCATTTATTCTGGGAATAAATATCTACCGGGATAGATCTAGAAAGCTGCTTGGACTCTCCCAGAGTACATATATTGACAAAGTATTGAAGAGATTCAACATGGATCAGTCCAAAAAAGGACTGTTGCCAGTGTCACATGGCGTCTATCTATCTAAGGACATGTGTCCTAAAACTCAAGATGAGAGAGACAACATGAGTCGGATACCGTTCACCTAGGCAGTCGGATCGATCATGTATGCCATGATATGTACGCGACCTGATGTCTCCTATGCTTTGAGCATGTGTAGTCGATATCAGGCCGATCCAGGTGAAGGTCACTGGATGGCGGTTAAGAATATCTTTAAGTATCTTAGACGAACTAAGGATGCTTTCTTAATCTATGGAGATGGAGAACTTGAGGTAACTGGGTATACCGATGCAAGTTTCCAAACCGACAAAGATGACTGCAAGTCGCAATCCGGGTACATATTTTGTTTGAATCTGAAAATTCCTAATTGGATTAGGAGTAGTTTCGTTAGCAGCTGAGCCCGTTCCATTATATTGTGACAATAACGGAGCTATAGCGTAGGCTAAGGAAAAGCGGTCTCATCAATGATCCAAGCATGTTCTTCGACGTTTCCATCTGATTCGTGAGATCATACATCGTGGCGATGTGTAAATCAAGAAGGTCGCATCAAATGACAACATGGAAGATCCGCTGACGAAAGCTATTCCTCAGCAAAAGTTTGAGTGACATGTACATAGTTCAGGTATTAGATGCTTGAGTGATTGGATATAGGCCAAGTGGGAGATTGTTGGACAGTTATGACCCATAGCGTCACTGTTTGTAAAAGACATTGTGTTTTTGTAAAAATTAACTATGTTGTAATGAAATTGCCTTTTTCCGTTTTGTAATTTATTTACTTTGATATATAAATGGTAAAAGTCCTTATGATTAATTCCAGATTGAGATGATATAAGACAGTATCAATCCATAAAGGTTTAATCATTAAATATCCCTAGTCGTAGTATTATCGAGATTGGACATCGATAATGCGGAATAGACTAGTATTGCACTTGTACGCGTTATGATGGCATAACGACATAGTTCTCATATATTTAAGTATTGGATACTTATGCAAGTGCGATAGGAGGTTGTGTTTTACCGATGGTACGGAAAACAACTTCGCTCTGGATAGACCCCGCGGAATCCCATTGGTAGTATGTATATGTGTCTATGGATCGAATACAAAGCATAAAATACATGTGCGAATATAACGAGCGAGTTCCGGAATACTCACATCGATCGGTTGAGTGACGCGCGAGGCAACAAAAATTATTTTCTGCCTCTTTACTGCTCACGGAAGTAAGCTGCACAAGCAGTCCCCATTCGGCTTCAATATTCAATTAATCCAAGCTCCAAGCTTCGTCAAATGATTCCAAGCTCATGGGTGGACTTCCCTATCACCTTCGCATGTCTCTCGGAGTGCTGACTCTCTTGATTTTTGCCATAAAAATCAACCACTTTTGCATCCCATCTCACGGTTTTTGCAAACCAGAAACCAAAAAATTTTCAGCCCCTTGGGCGTGTGATAGACATATATTATTAAAATAATAATATATGTCTATCAAGCTTTCAAAAAGCTTTCAACCACTTCCATCAAGTCACATCACACAATCAATCAATGTGACAAGTTGTCACATCACTCAAAGTGACTAATGATTTGACGCTTGATGCGACTAGTGATTTGACGCTTGATTTGACTTGCGTGCCGTACTCGAATTCGAAATGCGAATGCGCTCGCAAAAAATCCCGGGCTAGGGTTCGCTAATTCTAAATTAACAAATTTTTCGTTGCGACGTAATTAAATGATTATGCCTAGCAAAATCACTATTCACGTCTCTAACGAATTAATTCTAAATTAACTCGTTCGCCCGAATTAAAATCTAATTTTAATTCCGCGTCGAAATCCAATTTCGTTTAATATATCGAATACATTAATTAATCGATTAATTCCAAATTAATTGTTTTCTTTCTTTATATGATATTTTATCCCAGATAAAATATCTCCGTAATTAATCCCAGATTAATTTTCTCTCTCTTTTAATTAATCCCAGATTAATTAAAAGTGCGAGTCATACGTAATCGGTGAATCTTCGGGAAGCGACCCATGAGATCCCCGGATATGTTGGCAGTAAATACGGTTGTCGGACTATCTGAACACGTACGTACCTAGTACTACGTTTATACTGATTTACAAGACAAGGTTGGCTTCTAGCAAAACGCCATGCCTACCCAATTCTCCAGAGATATCATTACAAGAATAAGGATCTATATCAGGTGTAGTATACGTAGTATTGCGTATTTTGATCCAGTATCGGATGATCACATGCAAGGCCTGGGGCTGGTACAAAGTCTGCCCCGTACGAAGCATATATCGGATTACGAGCAACTAGTCTCTTTAATATCGAATAATCATGACCAAGTCATATTATCCCGACGGTTGCAACCTTTTTTAAAGAACCAGTTCTGTATCCCTACGCGATCATCATCTCCATATGACTGGAGTGACACTTCTGTCTTGACATCACACCCAACACACTACGATTTTTCGATATAGCCAGAAGAGGCGTACACGGAAACCGGTTAAAGCCCTGAACGACCAAAACCAAAGTATATTGATTGTCGCAAGTATTAGCGGTGCAAGTCTCAGGTTAAGACCAAATACACCTACCCTGATTTCGGATTTCCATAGACACATAGTCATATTGGTAATATATTTATTACCAATGGAATTCTGAGGGGGTCTATCCAGAGCGAAGCTGTTTCCCGTACCATCGGTAAAACACAACCTCCTATTACACTTGCATGAGTATCCTATACCCAAATATATGAGAACTTTGCCGTTTGTGCTCTCACAACGCGCACAAGTGTAATACTAGTCTTTTACGCATTTATCGATGTCCAATCTCGATAATACTCTGACTAGGGATATTTAATGATTTATCCTTCGTGGACTGATATTGTCTCATATCATTCTCAATCCAGGAACAAATCATAAGGACCTCCTATCATTTATACATCTAGGTGATCTAATCACAAATGATAAGAGTGCAATCTCCTTTGTCACATATTTAATTTGTACAACAACACCATGATCTGTACAAATAGTGACGCTATGGGTCATAATTGTCCAACAATCTCCCACTTGGCCTATAGCCAGTCACTCGAGTGCCTGACACCCGAACTATGTACGGTTGGCTCAAACTGCTGATGAAAGACTTTCGTCAGCGGATTTGCATGATTATCATTTGATGCGATTTATTCGATCATCACATCGCCACGATGTATGATCCGAACGAATCATATGAATATCGAAGTATGTATCTGGATCGTTGATGAGACAATTAATTCTTTAGCCTGTGTTGTAGCCTAGCTCAACTGCTAACAGAACTATATCAAATCTAATTAGATTTATTATCGACCCAAATGGCTTCTATTGCTGCCTCAGCTGCAGCAATAACCCGCATTTGTTGTTTATTCGGTAACAGTATCTTGTTTGGAAGATTTCCTGCTCACTGTTCCGTTATTCAAACTTTATAGTACCGTTTGCGACTTTTAGTCGTCTTTATCGGTAAGGATACTTGCAACAGTGATCCCAGTCACTTCAAGTTCTCATTCTCCATAGTTTAAGACAGCATCCTTAGTTCTCTAAGATACTAACGGATGTTCTTAACATCAATCCAGTGACTATTACTTAGATTGGCCTGTTTGTGACTCCATATGCTCAAAGCGTATGAGACACCAGGTCGCGTATATTTTTCAATGTACGAGTTCTCAGAGAGTTTCAACAACTTTTAGATCTATCCCAGTAGATCTTTATTTCTCGAATAAAGGTTGTTTCTCCCAAGAATTCTACGGAGAATATTTATGAAAGCCAAGCTTTCACCGATTATATTATGGGAATATCATTTCCAAGAAATGACATATTATCATTATTTTATAGGAAATCCACTGTCAGTGCGCTCCCACTAACCCTCTTATATACACAAGAATCATTTTTGTTTTGAATTAAATCATAAACTATTATGATTACATCAAAACGATAATTCTAAGAACCTATGCTTGCATCAATCCAAACATGGATCGAATAACCTACAAACCTTGTTTGCTTGTTATGGTACGACAAAATCGACAGGATGTTGTAAACATCCTCCAAAAGGTTTCCTTTTGAGGAAAGCGATTTTCGCGTAAAGCTGTCATATTTCATAAATGAAACATGCAGCATTAGCAAGCATTATCCAAATGGATTTATCGTGGCAACAGGTAAAAGGTTGATTTGTAATCAACACAATGTTGATAACGATACCTTTCCACTAAAAGCCTAGCTTTATATGTTGGTAAGTTGCATTCCATGCATGTCTCCCTTGAAGACTTATAGTACCAATAGGCACAATACCTTGTGGTACATCAACTAGTTTCCAAACATAGTTGATATACATGGAATCCATTTTGGACATCATGGTACTTTGCCATAATAGGGAGTCGATATCTTGTATCACTTCCTCATACGTAGTCTGTTGGTATACCTCAAAAGATTGACATCTTTACGAGGTGAGATCAGAAACCCATACCCTAGGTTGTTTTCTAACTCTCTCCGACTTACGTGGTTCTTGTGTATTAGAAGATTACTGATATAGTTTCATCATTGATGAACTATTTGTGTTCCATTAAGGATTCGGTGCCTTGAATAGTATTACTCCGATTTTCATCGAGTTTAACTATCCTCCCACTTACCACTGCATATCGGTATTCCTCTTAGGAAAATCGCATGGTGAGCAACAATCTAATTGTTCTCTTGTGAGTTGTATAAGACTATACTTATGGCATCCCTAGGATAACCTACAATTGGCACTTATCCAATTTGGGCTTTAGTTTGGTATCATTGATGAGCGGAAAATATATCAATATTTATCACCCTTTTGACTTAATATTTTGTTTAGTTTCTCGGGTTTGATGAACGTTTTGATATGGTTTAGTTTATTTTATAGATAAAATAATATTGTGACTTAATGAAATCATTTAGGACGAAATATGGTTCAAATAAGGGCAATTATTGGACTTGATATTTTAATTTTGGAGATTGGAAACTTGAAAGGGCGTTTTTGATGAAGTGCAGTTTTGGAAATTCCAGTTTTGCGCATCTGTCGTATTTTAGGCATAACGTTTTACTCCGATATCCGATTGAGCTGATTCAAGTTCCAGATTAATGAAGACTCAAAGATATACAACTTTGAAACACAAAATAATTTCGAATTCAGACGATTTCATACCCGAAATTGATGAACCATCCAGAAGTATGTTGTGTGTAATTATTAAAGTCACTTTCAATCATTTTCAAAGCAAAAAATAAATTAATAAATAAATAATAAAAATTATCAAATCATCACCAAACATGATAAGAGATTAGTGGAGAAATTAATAATGGTTTTGGTGGAGCAATTAGTGGAGCAATTAGTGGAGCAATTAATAATTGATTTGGTGGATGATTTGATGGAGGCAAAATTTTGCCTATAAATACCAAGCCATTTCATTTGTAAAATTCATACTTTCTTCTAAGGAATTCCTTAAGAATACTAAGAAGATTGTATCTTGTTTATTTTTTTTTACAGCTTTCAGTAATTAATTTCCGCTTTCGCACTTTCTTTTCTTTACTTTTCAGTTTTTACTTTCCGTAATTTACTTTTACGCACAATACTTTTCTTTCTTTAATTTTCAGTTTTTACTTTTCAGTAATTTACTTTCAGCAATATACTTTTCAGCAATTTACTTTTCAGTAATTTACTTTTCAGCATTTACTTTTCAGCATTTAATTTTCAATATTTAATTCCAGCATTTACTTTCAACATTTACTTTTCAGTATTTAATTTTCAGTATTTTACTTTATGTCTTTTATTTTATTTAAGTTTTTTTTTACTACCCATAAATATGTGTCGTAACTAAGCCAGTTATCTGGGGTTGTGATGAAATCCAATATCACCGGTTTATAAGGGGTTAAATTATAGTTAAGATAATTTAAAGGTTTACTTATTAAGTCTTAAGCTTAATGCGTCTTGTTAATTGGTCACTAATAACATTGATGTGGTAAATCTAAAATAAACTTGACAAAGGAATTTTAGGTTTCAGCCTTAGACTTAATAACCCACGATCTTCCTTGAGGATAAATAACTCTTTAATAGATTTCCTTACAGGATAGACATATACCTGTTGGGCGGGGGTAGCCATAATTGGAACTTAAACTTAATGAATCCAGATAATTTGGTTGACATAGACATATGGTTCAATTGGGTTAAACTGGGTATTTACGTCTGACCATCGACATAGGCTTTTGCATAATTTAGTGTTCTAGGTTAGTAAACCGATTTATTACACAAACATAAAATAACCACTTCATCTTTAAAATGATATTGGAAGAAATCACAACCCTAGATAATTTTTAATATTGAATTTTCTTAAAACCTACTTTCGAACCATTTTATTTACTTATTTTTAAATTTAGAATCGTCACCATTTCAAATCAATCAAAAAACATGTTAGATACTAGTAATCATTTGACCTCATAAAATTAATAGATTAGATATTAAGTCCTCGTGGGATCGATATTTTTATACTACTTGAACGATACGTGCGCTTGCGTTATACATGTGTGTTTACGCCGGTCAAGTTTTTGGCGCCGTTGCCGAGGACTTATTTATCTTTCACTATTAGTTTTGGGGTTAGATACGTTACTTGTATCTAATTTCTTTTTACTTATTGTTTTTGTTTTCTTTTGTGTCAGGTTCTCAGAAACTATATGAGACGAACCAGAAGCATTGAACTTCGACCGCTTGACCCAGAAATTGAAAGAACCATCAGACAGTTGAGAAGGGAAAGGCGAGAAGGCCAAGAAGCTTTAGTCAACATGGAACCTGAACCTTTGAACGTTGCACCACCAATTCCCATTCGAGACAGAACCATTCCGGTGGTTGACAGACTCATTTCTTGCATTGTACTTCCTCCCTTACCAGCAAATGCAGGTGACATCAAAACATGCATTCAGATGATTCAGCAGTCATTTCAGTTTGAGGGGAATGCAACTGAAGATCCTAATGCCCACATCAGCAACTTCCTGGAAGTTTGCGGCACTTTCAATTACAACCGAGAAGCTGAAGAAGTAATGAGATTACGTGTTTTCCCATACTCCTTGAAGGACAGAGCTAAAGTTTGGCTACATTCACTACCAGCAGGTTCTATCAAAACTTGGAACACTTTAGCCACCAAATTTCTTGCAAAGTACTTTCCACCAGCCAGAACCGGAAAGCTGAGGAATGACATCACATCCTTTGTACAACAAGATTCAGAATCCCTCTGCGAAGCTTGGGAAAGGTATAAAGATTTGCTCCGGAAATGTCCTCACCATGAGATTCCAAAATGGCTTCAAGTCCAAACATTCTATAATGGGCTTTCTGGAATAATGAGAACCACAATTGATGCTGCTGCTGGAGGAGCCTTGATAGCAAAAAAAGAAGATCAAGCCTGGGACCTAATCGAAGAAATGGCCAACAATAATTCCTTGTGGCCAACAGAAAGGAGCATGATCTAAAGAATTGCAGGAATTTATGAAAGTGGAGCTAATACAGCAGTCAACACCAAGCTAGATCAGATATGCAAATTCATGGAGACTCTTAACACTGGATCCACAAGTTCACCATATAGATGCACCAGAGTCGAACCAACTTGAAGAAACGGTGAATTTTTTCAACAATTTCAACAGACAGGGGAACAATCCATATTCCAACACCTACAACCCAGGGTGGAGGAATCATCCTAATTTATCATGGAGCAACAATTCAGGCCAACAACAGAAAACACAACCTTCTATTACACTTGCATGAGTATCCTATACTCAAATATATGAAAATTATGATGTTATGCCCTCACAACGCGCACAAGTGTAATAATAGTCTTTTACGCATTATCGATGTCCAATCTCGATAATACTCTGACTAGGGATATTTAATGATTAAACCTTTGTGGATTGATACTGTCTCATATCATCTCAATCCAGGATCTAATCATAAGGACCTCCTATCATTTATACATCTTGGTGATCTAATCACAAATGATAAGAGAGCAATTTCCTTTGTCACATAGTTAATTTGTACAACAGCACCATGATCTGTACAAATAGTGACGCTATGGGTCATAATTGTCCAACATTCCTTCCATCTGATGATCTACCTCTGGTTGTGCTTCTGCCTCCCTCTCTTTCTCTTCCTCTATGTCTTCTTTGAGTCTTTGTGATGAAGGCTTCTGTCTGTTCTAAGCCAATATATTTTCTCCTGGACTCTTCATTCGGCAGGCCATCTTTTACCATAGGTACAATAAGTTTACCTCCTGGAGCCGAATTACTGAGAGTAACCACCAATGTCTCCTAACTATCAGGAAAAGAACTAAGTAGTAGGTTGGCTTGTACTTCATCTCTCAACTGTATGTCTATTGTAGACAACTCGTTCACCAGGCTCTGGAACTCATTGGTATGTTCTTCAACGCAAGTTTCACTCCGTAGCTTCAAATTCACCAACCGCCTCATTAATAGGGCTTTATTCCATGCCTTATAGTTTTATCCATTTTTCGTAAGCATCTGTATCATGTGCTACGTGGTGGAAGACACTGTGGCTGATCCACTGCCTAATCTGACTCAGAGTTCTGTTGTTGAGTTTATTCCAGTCACTCTCTTTAACAGAATCTGGTCTCACTCCCTTCATCTGGATCATATCGAATAGATCTTTACAGTACAAATAATCTATAACCTGAGGCCTCTAGAGGGAGTAATTGGTTTCTGTCAGCTTGATCATCGCTCCAGAAGAGGAATCTTCCATTTCTATTTTAAGTTTACAGTTTAAAATTAAAATAGGAAAAAATCAAAGAACGGTCAAAAATGGTAGATTAGACACTTCGTTCGTCTAAATCCAACTCATAGACGGATTTGTAAATTTTTAAAAACTTCTAGGGCTATAATATAAATTTCAAAGACATCAGGGGGCTCAGTGAAATTTACCAAGGGTGCTGACGTGGCAAAAGTGGACCAGCTTGCTGATGTGGCCGCTGATGTGTCAATGACTGTATGCATAATACTGATATAACGATGATGTGGGCATTGACGTGGCGCTGACTGTGCGCTGACATATCGCTGAACCGAACCGAGTTCCGTTCTTCGATTTTACGACCCTCAGTGTATAACCAAAGCTACTGATACCGCTTGTTGTGATTCTCTAATCATTATAAAGTATTTATAAGGAAAAATCGATTCTATTACTTACAATAATAGAACTTACAAAGTGTTTAAACTTTACAAAAAATCTCACTTTTACACTCTCTAAACTTTCTCTCTTGAGGCTTAATATTTTTTGGGTGCTTTGAGCTCTCAAATGAACTCCTAATTTATAGATAAACACAAGGCTCAATTTCAAAAAAAATGAATAGTGATCCACCTAAAGTTTGTTTGTAGTCTTGTTCCATTTTCAAATTTAGTAACACCATTTTCAAACTCCACCTAAAGTGTCTTGGAAGCTTGCAATTATGGTGGTGGTGGTGGTGAGCTAATGCAAGTTGGATTCTACACTACGAACCATGTATGTAGGCTTTGAATTGATGAGTATGACCAGTCACAAAGATTTTATAATCTTAAAACTATGTTTCCTTTGAGACGCCTGAAATTTTGTTTCTATCACAATGCTTGTTGGTTTTATATTGTTGAACCTTTGTGACACTTGATGATCTATTTCATTTCGGCTCTGCTCGGGGCGTCTATTCCGGGGTCCTGACCATCAGTCAATAGCAGTCCGCTATCCTCCGTCGATATGCTCATGTTACGGATATTGTCTGATCTATGCGTGCGATCATTAATGGATATCATGTATAGTTTTAGACTATATGCTATAGTTTTCAGTTCTATTTTCAGATTATTATTTTAATTCACATGATTTATGCTTTTGATAAAAGATATGCAATTCTGTTTATATATTTTCCGATCTCTTGATATTCTTCAGTTATGTTGTCATTTTCTATTCTTGATGTATTTTGAAACTTGACGTGATTTCATATCTCCGGTCATATTTCAGTTTTCGTATACTGTTATACATAGTGTTATGGTTTATCTCATTGGTTCCCGTATCTGAATTTGTCATAAAATTATCTCAAATCACAGGCTATTAGACTCTATTTTCGTTATGTATCTGTATATGATTTATAGTTTATACTTCAGTATGTATATGTATTTGGATTCCAGCTTCTGTTACGGTATGTATATGTATATGATTCTGATCGCAGCTTCTAAGTTTTGTTCTGCTCATTTGATCAGGTTTGACATTGTTTTCGATATATATATGTGTGTGTGTATATATATATATATATATAATTTGTCTTGACGTTATTTTTTGTGTTCACTCACTAGGTTTTTTTAAAAATATCTAACCCCCCAGGTTTCCTGTGTTAACTCTCTAGTGTTTGTCTTGCAGGTTTCAGGTTCCTGCTATCGATGATAAGCTTTGGAGAAGGCAAAAAACCCAGCGGCATTCGTTAACACCACGATCCGAATGATCTTTGAGTCTGGGCGTACGTGCATGTGTGTATGTTTGTTGTTTTAGGCCATAAGGCCGAGTTTATGTTTCATGTATGCAAGTGAATTTCTGTAAAGAAGTGCGACATGATATGATTTGTTGTCTGAATGATTGGAATGAGTGAATTTTTTATGTCTGCTGTATGTTTTATATGGTATGCGTGTATATGTTATGAGACTGAGGGTGACAAGACAATCCATCATCTATCAGTAGCTTCTCGCCTCTGTCGAGATGTTACCATAATGTTATTGGGTTGTGAGAATTTTAATATTGTATTTATAAATTACAATTAAAGTTATATAAAAATATATTTTCTATAAAATTTGTTGGGCGGATGTGGAACCCCTAGGGTCGGATCGATGACCCGTGCAGTGGAAGTGGGTCTAACCCGTGAATATCTAACATGGGTGTATTTTTTAAAATATTTTAATTAAATATCATATTCCATTACGAGTGTTTAGGGAAAAATCGGAAAAACAAAAAGGAGAGAAAACTGGAAAAACGTGCATCGCTTGGACCGATATGGTGGCTGCGCAGCTACTTTGTGCTGCGCTGCAACCAGCACGCACACAGCAGTTGCGATGCTGTGTGCTATTGCTTATTATTATTTTTTAATTTCTTAAAACTTTAAATACTTTTAAAATCACCCAAAATAATTTTAATTTCAAAATCAACCACAACACATTTATACAACAAATATATATATATATATATATAATATATATATATATATATATTTCTTTAAATCAAAATACAAACCAAAATAGAATCCCACAATAAAATGACTCATGAACAATTATAGCTCACCCAAAGGTGGTGAAGTAATTCTAGAATGGTAGTCATAAATCCAAGCTATTATCTAGAATTCCAAACTCTAATTTTATGTCTATGTCTAACATAAACATTTTGACAAAATCACAAGCACATTGTGTTTATATTTCCAAGGAATCCATACACGATTAATTAGCCTAATTTCAACATCAAGCTATGTTATTATTTATCTAATACATAATTCATCACTATATGTCTCACTAATGATAACTCACTAATGAAAAACATTGCTTTGAAGAAAATCAAACTTACCTAGTAAGGTTGATTCAAAGATCTAATCTACTTCTCCTTATTGAAATATTGTGGAGAGCTTCCAAAGTTAGCTAACAACATTTCTCCATGATCCAATCTTGATTCCAATACTAACAAGTTTCACTCCAAGATCCAATCTTGATTTCTCCTAGTTGAAATATTGTACATATTTTCCAAAGCTTCTCTAAATACTTCTCTAACTTAGGCTAATTTCTATAACTCTTGCTTATTTTTAGCTTTCACAAGCTTAATTAAAACATTGCTCAAGCTTGCTATTTATTGCAAAACTTATGCAATATTTAATTAATAAAAGTTCTAATCAACTTTTATGTGAGCTTAATCTAATTTGTCCAAATATGTATAAATAGGCGTGACTAATCACCTTTGTCTACCACTTTGATTTAATCCAATTAAATCAAAACAAAGTTTAATTAATGGATTAGCTACATGTCTACCACTTTGATTTAATCCAATTAAATCAAGCCAAATACACCTATTACTACATATTGTAATTATCAAAATATCCTCAAATTGTAGAGATATTTATGAAATTACGACAAAACCTTTATGTAATTTTAGATTAATCCAATTGGGTCAAAGTAAATAATTAATATTATCCAATAACACTTAATTATTTTAGTTTATAATTATAATATCAAATATTATTTATTATCAAAAATTATCGGCTACCCAAGTGCTCAGCGAGTACAATTCATATTGTGGGACTCTTCAAACACGTTTGTTATATAAGCCTAGCTTATATGTATGTAATTCGACCACCTCCGAATTCGCGAAGAACATGAACGACCTTTCTGAACTATACAAGTCGAGGTCATCACATATGTTTAACAATCCCTCCGTCGTAGGCTATCCGAGTTGTGCTTAGGAAATATAGATTACACCATCAAATTTCCAAGGCGCACATCTCATGTCGACAAGTCCACGATTCTTTACAACTAACCAAAAACCATTTCTGATATATGTGATCTACCCTAGGTGATCGGCTTTGGCCAAAGTCTTAAGGATCGTGACTTACTCAAATGAATACCTAAACCCCTTATGATATATATACGAGCCAACGGATCTTATCTTCATATTCACTTGATTATCGAGTGCATCGATCCTCACCCAACGAACATCTAGAGGCCATACCATGAAAGGTCTCTAACATACATGGCATCTAAGTGTGAAGGATAACACACAAAATCAATGTTATCTTATTGTCAAAGGATCACATATGCTACTCAACTCGAGGAGATTCCTATTGATGGTGGTGTGTACTTCCAACTATTAGGAATCACATGTGAGTCAGTTGGTATTCGCTCCAATGAATACTCACATGCTTATACAAGCTTGCATTGCTCATGGTACATCGGGTTAAACCATTGGAACTCCAATTCCAATATACGACATATACTAGTCTTCTAGGTTATAGGAAGTCGACCGTATTCCAAAACCAATGACTATGAATATTTATTTTAAGAATAGTTTATAATAGTAATACTATCCCAATGTCGAACCACCCAGTGTCTAGTATTACTACATGACTATTCTAAGGTCGATACCATTCTCAGCATATGTATATATATCAATCTAATATGCATAATGACATTATCATTAGTAAGGTTTCAAATGAAAAAGTAGATATTTTATTAATAAATAATAAAATATAATGTACAATATATTATTCAGATTGGCGCTCCAAGAACCAACTCCAACAAATTCTCACTTGCTTAGTGTCGATCCGGATGGTAACGAAGTCCCATCTCCTCCACATGTTTATCGAATAACTTAGGAGGTAAAGCATTAGTAAGCGAGTCTGCTATGTTGTCTTATCCTTGAACCTTTAAGACCACTATGTCTTTTCGTTTAATAATTTGTCTAATCACGCGATATTTCCTTTCCACATGTTTTGACTTGGAATGTGCTCTCGGCTTCTGAGCCAGCGCAATTGCTCCGCTATTATCACATTACAATGGGATCAGATCCTCAATACCAGGCACAATGTCAAGTTCTGTGATAAAATTTCTAATCCAAATAGCTTATTTAGCAGCTTCTGAAGTAGCTATAAATTCCGCCTCAGTGGTGGAATCAGCTGTTGAGCCTTGCTTTGAACATCGCCAACTAACCGCACCGCCATTAAGGGTAAATATGTATTCAGATGTAGACGTTTTATCATCTGGATCTCCCTGAAAGTCGAAGTATATATAACCCTTAACATGTAGCTCATCTTCTCAATATATGAGAAATTTATCTTAAGATATTTTAGGATATGTTTCACGGCTGTCCAATGATCATTACCCGGATCAGATTGATATCGGCTAGTCACATTGATGCCAAAACTGATGTTAGGTCTCGTAAATAGCATAGCATACATAATACTTCCAATACAAGAAGTATATGGAAAGTTAGATATTTTAACTCTTTCTTCCTCAGTCAGGGGTGCCATTTTCTTCGAAAGATGTATTTCGTATCGGAAAGGTACATTTACTGCCTTGCAATTGGCAAAACTATACCTTTCTCATATTTTATCTGTGTAGATGGATTGCGACAACCCTATAAGTTTCCTAACTCTATCTCGATAGAGTCTTATACTCAGTATATAGGAAGCCTCACCCATGCCTTTCATGAAGAAGTTTTTGTAAAGGTAGGCTTTCACACTTTGCATTAATCCTACACATTCCCAATGATAAGGATATTGTATATATATAAAACAATGAATACTATCATGCTCGTACTAAATTTCTTATAAATACAAGGTTCTTTCTTATTTTTAATGAATCCAGATAATCTAATTATCTCATCAAAACGACGATTCCAGCTTCGGGATGCCTGTTTAAGTCCATAAATAGACTTCTAGAGCTTACAAACCAATTTTGAAGTCTAACTGGATACGAAACCCTCTGGTTGTTCCATATAGATATCTTCCTCGAGGAATCCATTTAGGAAAGCGATTTTCACATCCATCTGTCATATCTTATAATCGTGATATGCAGCAATTGCTAAAAGAATCCTAATGGATTTTAGCATGGCTACTGGTGAAAATGTTTCCTCATAGTCAATCTCAGGACGTTGCGTGTAACATTTCGCTACTAGTCTGGCCTTAAAGGTTTCCACATTTCCATTGGGCCCTCGCTTCCTTTTATAAACACATTTACAACCAATAGGTTTAACTCATTCAGAATGTTCAACTAAGTCCCAAACTTGATTGTCATGCATAGAATCAATCTCGGACTTCATAGCTTCCTACCATTTTCTTGAATCGATATCCAATATCGTCTATTTATATATAGTCGAATTTGTTTCCTCCAAGAGGAGAACATCAAGGCTCACATCAGATGTTAAAAATAATCTCTCATGGGGCCTTGATATTATATTCAACTTACGTAGAACCTGTGTTGTAGTTCCTTCACCTAATTGGATTTCTGGTTCCATCTCAGGTTCCTAAATGTTATAATCGAACTCATTAAGTTCAATCTTTCTATAATTCCCACTTTCTCTCAAAAATTCCTTATCAAGAAAAGTGGAAAACGAGCAATAATTACATTTCGTTACTCAGAATCATAGAATTTATATCCCAAGGAATTTTCATGATATCCAACGAACCTATACTTATATCCCTTGGGCGCTAGTTTATCCCGCTGTGTAATTCTAATGTATGCAGGACAATCCCAAATCTTTAAATATCTAAGACTTGGATTTCTACCATAACATATTTGATATGGGGTCGTGGAAATAGCTTTCGATGGAACCCTATTAAGTATGTGGGCAACAATAAGTAAAACATAACCATAAAGGTAATATGAAAGATTTGTATAGCTTATAATGAATTGTACCATATCCAATAAAGTACGATTTCTTCCCTCAGACACACCATTATGTTGAGGATTTCCTGCTGGGCTATATTGGGCGAGAATCTCATTCTCCCTTAAATTAATTCTGAATTCGTCACTTATGAATTCACTGCCTTGATCTGATCGAAGGCACTTGATGAATTTACCGATTTTTTCTACTATATTTCGAAATATTTTGAACTTGTCAAATATTTCTGATTTATGTCTTATCAAATAGACATATCCATATCTTGACTTATCATCCATGAAAGTCATGAAGTATGTTGAACCATCATGAGTGGTATGATTTAAAGGACCACACACATCACTGTGTATTAGTTTCAATAAATCTTTTGCACGGTGTCCAACACCAAGAAATGAGGTCTTTGTCATTTTCCCTTGGATACATGACTCACAAATCGGATAAAGATCTAAGGTAATATCTTTAATCAAACCATCATTAACCAATTTTGATAGACGTCTAACACCTATGTGGCCTAATCTCATATGCCATAATTCAATATTATTTAATTCAGATCTTTTATTTGTATTTTCATCTACATAAGACAACTCTATATGTTTCCAAAACTTAGTGACCGTTAGATAAAGAACATTCATATATCAAATAGTTGTCTTTATCATATAAATATAAAACACCATCTTTAATGTTTATTTTATATCTCTCTTTATCCAATATCGATAATGATATGATTTTTCTGATAAGAGATTGTACATAATAACAATTATGTAAAAATAATTTACATCTATTATTGATATCTAGAACAAATGTTCCAATGACATTAACATCTAATGTCTCGTCATTCCCAACTCTAAGCTGGATCTCCTATTTGTTCAGCCTTCTTTTAACCCTCATGACCTGCATGGAGTTGCAAATATAAGTGGGACTTCCGATGTCTAACAACCATCCATTATTTCTATTTAAGGATAATGAGATGTCAATAATAGGAAAAATACAAAGCGTACCTGAGAGTCATGTCTTTCCTTTCATCTCTGGACAATCTTTCTTCCAGTGTCCAGTCCATTTGTAGTGTAGACATTCATCATAAGCTACATGTGGTCTAGCAGCTTAGTGCTTCTTGAAGTTTTTCTTTGATATCTTTTTTTTCACATTTTGATTTTCTTTGACTTCTTAGAAGTCTTTGAAGAGCTTCCTCTACCATGAAGCTACAAAATGGGATTGTATTTCCTCAAATCATGATCCGCCGTTCGTAACATGTTATGAAGTTCTTCATAACTGGCTTGCATCGAATGCATATGAAAGTTTAATACAAAGCCAGCACAAGTACCAGACAATGAAGACATGATCGAATTTCAGCCTAACCATTCATCAATCACAATGCCATGTCGTTCCAAATATCGAATCTGGTCGATCATATTCAAAACATGAATGTTGATTGCCCCTCCATCCTTGTGCGTAGTATGGAATAATTCCTTAGACCTCTGATATATTTCTATTTCTTAATTTGCTTCAAATATCTCCTTGAGTGTTCTCATAATGCTTCAATCATCTGGTACTTATATGTATTGTCTGAGGAAATCTGGAACCATCAATCCTAAAATGTAGGATTTCACCCTTAGGTTATCATCATTCTATTTTTCAAAAGTTTCTCACTCTTCAGGAGTGGAATCACGATCGATTTCAACAGGCAATGTATTGATTGTCACATACCTCAACTTTTCGAACTCCAAAATAAGGCGGATGTTCATTTCCCATTCAAATAGTTATCGGCTCCTTTCAGTTAATTAGAATCCAAAAGTCGCGCTAATGGATTTGCAGAAGCCATCTACAAAACAAAAATTAAACACACCCATAATATTTTTTATTTCAAAATAAAATACTACTACGATTATGGAATTTTTTAAATCTATTAGTGCTCTCTCACTACTTTACGTAATTCCATAATCTCCCTTATTGGAAAAATAGAAATTTGACTATCAAAATTTCATAGCGGGAAGTGAATCCTATGACATTTACTCCAGTAATCACGGGATATTTAAATCATGCTCCAACATTATTAATACTATTACTTAAATAAAGTAATCATCTAATCACGGGATATTTATGACAATCAAGTCATTAACATGCTTGGGTCAAATTTAAAAACATGCAATGCATAGCCAATATGTCTTATGCATAATTAGATTAAAATTATTGTGGCATAGATTCAAAACACATGTGTTGTGTGGTTAAGACCTGCGCTGATACTATTCTATTGAGGCGGAAGTGGGTCTAACCCGTGGATATCTAGCATGGGTGTATTTTTAAAATATTTTAATGAAATACTATATTCCATTATGAGTGTTTAGGGAAAAAAAACCAAAATGGGAGAAAATTGGAAAAACGTTCATCGCCCTGGCCGAGCTAACTGTTTGCGCAGCACCACACGGCACAGGTGTGCACGACAAAGCTGCTTTAAGCTGCGTTTCAACATAGCATGTTGTGTGATGTTGCTTAATATTTTTTTAATTTCTTAAAATCTTAAACATTTTTAAAATCACCCAAATGAATTTTAATTTCAAAACCAACCACAACACATGTTACACAACAAATATATATATATATTGTTGGGTTTCTATTAGGTCCCAAGGATCAAATCAAGCAATGAAACACATATATGTGAATACTCGTAATGTTGGACAGTTATGACCCATAGTGTCACAATTTTTACAGATCATGGTGTTGTTGTACAAATTAACTATGTGACAAAGGAAATTACTCTCTTATCAATTGTGATTAGATCACCCAGATGTATAAATGATAGGAGGTTCTTATGATTAGTTCATGGATTGAGATGATATGAGACAGTATCAATCCACGAAGGTTTAATCATTAAATATCCCTAGTCAGAGTATTATCGAGATTGGACATTGATAATGCGTAAAAGACTAGTATTACACTTGTGCGCGTTGTGAGGGCATAACGACATAGTTCTCATATATTTGGGTATATGACAGTCATGCAAGTGGAATAGGAGGTTGTGTTTTACCGATGGTATGGAAAACAGCTTCACTCTGGATAGACCCCTCGGAATTCCATTGGTAGTATGACTATGTGTCTATGGAAGTCCGAATCAGGGTAGGTGTATTTGGTCTTAACCTGAGACTTGCACCGCTAATACTTGCGACAATCAATGTACTTTGGTTTTGGTCGTCCAGGGATTTAACAGGTTCTATGTACGCCTCTGCTGGGTATATTGAGAATCGTAGTGTGTTGGGTGTGATGTCAAGACGGAAGTATCACTTCACTCATTTTAGTGGAGATGATGGTCACGTAGGATACGGAACTGGTTCTCTTATGTACTGTAGTCATCGGGATAATATGACTAGGTCATGATTATCTGATTATAGGGACTAGTTACCAGAGTTCCGATATGTGTTTCGTACGGGGCAGACACAATTCCAGCCCCAGAGATCAGATACTAGTAGTGAACGTGTTTAATACTAGTAGTGAATATGTTTATAACAAACCTATTTGAAGTCGGAGCCTTGCCCGTTTTCAATTCCTTCATGTCTGCCTTGTCCATACGACAGTCACACTTCCGTGTCCCCGTTTGCCACAATTTAGCCAGACATTTTGGGATATGTCCTTTGTCTTCCCAGAAGATTATAATGATTTTGTCTTTGCCCCTTTTTCCACACTCCAGAAGCCTTTGGCCAAGCCTTGGCCTTCCAGAATGTCGAAGTAAGATGCGCCTTGCGCTTCTTGCCTATTGTAAACTCTGGCTTTGTCTCCTTGAGTATAGCCATTAACTCTCTAAGAGTTTACTATTGCAATTTAGTACTTCTACGATCTAAGGATAGATCTATGAAGATCCTTCAATTTCAATATCATACTATAAGGATCTAATCCTTAGTTCTGACTAAGAAATTAAGGAGTCTATTTGGCAAGCTTATTAGATTAAGCACTAAAGTTATCATCACATGAATATTCCAAATATCATGTTCTACTATTTGCTTAACTCCAGTCTTAGGCTCGAGATGTCACTATATCAAATAAAGTAACTTCTCGGTCACCCAGGATTATCCTGAGATTTTATTCCCAATTTGAAAATTAAAGTCGTTTAAATACATTTTCACCCAGGATTATGTTTTAAACACCAATCTTTCAATTATCTTGATTCTAATAGTCCAACTATTTAATCAACGATTTTAGGTACTATTGATTATAATGATTACTATAGTCCAACTATATAATCAACTATAATTTAATTGTATAAATTCAATTATATTGATTACTATAATCCATTTATAAAATCAACTATTAATTGAAATTAATTAATTCAAATATATTGATTACTATAATCCAATTATATAATCAACTATAAATGAAATAGTTTGAATACAGTCCAACTGTTTTATTAAAACAACAATTAAATATTAGTCCAACTAATAAATAATTTATTTGACGAAATATTTGAAATGAGCGCATATGGCAAGTAACTAAACGAATATTGCAAATTTAATACTTGCCTCCCACTATTTTTTGGCGAGCCTCTAACCATTTGTGAAGTACTCGGGAAACCTTGTTTCCTAGTGGGCTAGGATCCCATTAAATAACACACAATCTTGACTTTTGCCAACAAATTGTATGATAATTAACTAGGTAGATCTCTAAGATCAATTGGATCCCATCAAATTCCTAGATCCAGTAGGTGGACATCCAAGTCCGAAACATATATCCTATATATGCCAATATATCCAATATATTGCCTAACCTTTTTCCTCTGAATCAACTAAGCCTTGGCTTTGACACAACAAACTTAGTGATCCCAGTTAAGCGGAACCCATTGACCTTGGAAAGCTTTGTAATCAATGTCGATGGACAAGAAGTGGTCTTGACTTTGGCCAACAAATCACAACTTGGACAAGACACCAATATGGAACAAAGCCTTCATGATTCAAACACATCCTCGACGGACAAAGGTCTTGACTTTGGCCAACAAACCAATGCCAGTCTTGGATATTGAGTAAGAATCACTCAATGGAAGGAAAAATGCTTAATATGATGTTGAGGGTTTTTCGCGTGTAATTGGCAACCAATTAATTATCTTTCTTAAGGTCTCATCATCATACACCCTTAAACATGCATTCTAAACACATAATAAGGCGCGTAAGTAAATAAATATAATAATGATATGCAGATGGATATTTAACACATTGTTCCTAGAACAAATCTCTCATTTTCCTCTCTCCCGCTAGCATAAATATTACTTCTACCCGATTACATAACACTTCTAAAGAAACCTCATTTACATTGAGGGGAATATGTGAGAAGAGAAATACAAAGAGTAGGGAGGTAATAGGCTGGACACGCAGGTCCAATTAATAAATTCTAAATTTATTACAATAATTTCTGAAATTGCCCCACCCATCTAATATCCATCCGATATACATTATTCATGCATCGCAACCATGTATTCACACAAGCATTTTATCAATCAATCTAATCCAATTAATTAATCTGAATATTAATGACCATCCAATGTTCAAACAACGATTTGATTTTGCGCGAGTCAAACTCGTTTTGCGAATAAGTACTCAAAGTACGAATTCTTGAATTAAATTAAACTACAACATTAAATCCAATTTAATTTGTATTTAATACTAATTCATTATTTAATTCCAAATTAAATATTTACACTTTTAATGTACCTTTACGACTTAGATTCTAAATCTAATCGTTACGGGTCTCAAAGCCCGATTAACATCCAATGTTAATTTAATTTAAATTCCAATGGGCTTTTAATTAATTTCTAAGGCATGGACTTTTGGTCAATATGGGTCAAACCCAAATACCAAAGCCCATTTAAGGAATCACCCTTATTTGCCAAGAAACCAATTTTGGCCCATTAGGCCCAATTAAAATTAAAGATCCATTAAGTCATAATTGGACTTTATGGATATGGTTTTGGGCCCAATTGGATCCAACCAATTAGCCTAAACCAAACTTGGTACAACCAAGCCCATTAAGCCCAATTACAACTTTTCAAGCCGAATTTCCAAATAGGCCCAATTAATTAAATTACCAAATTCAAAATTTCATAACTTAATTAACCTAAAGTGTATTTCAATAATTAATTACCCAAATTAACATTTCCAAAACACAAATTTGTACAATTAATTATGCTCATTTTCATCAACATATGTCCAACACATTTGAATCAAAAATCAAGTCATTTTCCATGCTTATAGTCTCGGCATTTTGGGGTTTTATTTGTCTGATTCGGTTTCAATCCAATTAAATCCACAATCAACATAACCCAATATTTTCCAACTCATCCAATGATCAAAAACATAAAAAATACCAAGACTTAAGGCACATATACCTCTCGGCCAAGCCTAGAATTTTGGGGAAAAATGATCCAATCCAATTTTCACAAAATTGATCACAAATAACTCCAAGTCATTCATTTACAAGTATGCTCAAACAATTAATTTCACTCAAACATGCTCAAATTCAATTTACCCAATTTTACCATAATACAAGTTTCATGCTCAAAATGGCTCAAGATACCATTGTTGGGTTTCTATTAGGTCCCAAGGATCAAATCAAGCAATGAAACACATATATGTGAATACTCGTAAAAGCAATGGAGGAAACATACTTACAATGATCGGTTTTTGTGACACGAGGAACATCAAAATCTTCAAGCTTTTCCCTCCAAGGTTCTCGGCAATGGCAGATTTTTCTGCTCAATATTTTCGGCCATCACCTCCAAGTTTGCTCCAAGAGTGTCTTCAAACTCCAAGCTTTATTAGGTGATTCCATGCTCATGAAAAAGATTCCCTATCACATTTGTATGTCCTCTTTTGAGTGCTAGCTCTTGGTGAATTTTGCCACAAAAATCACCATCTTCATCCTTGTAAATCTCGGCCTTGCCAAGAGAAAGAAGAATGTTTTGCCTCAAAGCCGAGAGAGGGATGAGGGAAAATGGGTTTCCAAAACTGTGATATGTGAAGAGAGAGGGAGGAAAAATGTGTTTAGTGTTTATTATATTTTGATTTTCCAAAAATCAAATACAAAAACCATTTACAAATTTCCAAAAGTCAAAGGCTTTAAAGCTAACAACCACTCCTATTAGGGGTGTTCACGGGTCGGGTCGGGTCGGGTCATTCGGGTCTTTTGACCCGAAACTCGAAATTTAAGGAGTTGACCGCGCGGGTCGGGTCACAGCGGGTCGGGTCAAAAAAACAGCAGGTCGGGTCGGGTTGCATAATCTTCAGTGAACCTAATATATATATTTTATATTTTTGTTGATACAAAACTTACAATATATATGTGTGGTTAAAATGGAAAAAATGGAGGATAAATTTGCTTCTAGTCACGAGTTCGAAACCCACCAGAAGCAACAGTTTTTTTTTTGTTTTTAGAAAAGAAGGAAAAAATAAAATTTAGAATTGTGATGGTGGGATTCGAACTTGGCACTACTTCAAGACCAAGGAGAAACTTTGCCACTCCAGCCACAAGACTTTCTCATCACAATTAAACCATTAATAATATATTATAATTATAATATATTTTACATCGGGTCGGGTCGGGTCAAACCCGAATTTTCTGCCCAAAACCCGTGACCCGAAATTGGAAATTAAATTTTATAAACCTGACCGGGTCGGGTCGTCGCGGGTCAACCCGACCCTATGAACACCCCTAACTCCCATCACTATTCACATCAAAAGTGACTAGACATCACATCACTCAAAGTGACAAGTGATTTGACGCTTGATGTGACTAGTGATTTGACGCTTGATGTGACTTACGGGCTGCATTTGAATTCGAAATGCGAGTGCGTCCGCAAACACTCCCGGGCTCGGGTTCGTTAATTCCAAATTAACGAATTTTCCATTGCGACGTAATTAAATCAATTTGCATAGTAAAATCACTATTCACGTCGCTAACGAATTAATTCTAAATTATCTCGTTCGCCCGAATTAAAATCTAATTCTTATTATGCGTCAAAATCCAATTTCGTATAATATATTGAATATATTATTTTATCGATTAATTCCAAATTAATCGTTCTCTCTCTTTAAATAATATTTTATCCCAGATAAAATATCTCCGTAATTAATCACAAATTAATTTTCTCTCTCATCAAATTAATCCCAGATTAATAAAGTGCGAGTCATACGTCATCGGTGAATCTTTGGGAAGCGACCCATGAGATCCCCGGATATGTTGGCGGTAAATCCGGTCGTCGGACTATCCGAACATATAAGTACCTAGTACTATGTTTTTACCGATTTACAAGACATGGTTGGCTTCTAGCAAAACATCATGCCTACCCAATTCTCCAGAAATATTCTTACTGGAATATGTGATCTATATCAGGCGTAGTATACGTAGTATTGCGTATTTCGATCCAGTATCGGATGTCACGTGCTAGGTCTGGGGCTGGAATTGTGTCTGCCCCGTACGAAGCACATATCGAAACTCTGGTAACTAGTCTAAATAATCGGATAATTATGACCTAGTCATATTATCCCGATGACTGCAGTACATAAGAGAACCGGTTTCGTATCCTACGTGATCATCATCTCCAATATGACTGGAGTGATACTTCCATCTCGACATCACACCCAATACACTACGATTCTCAATATACCCAGAAGAGGCGTACACAGAACCTGTTAAAGCCCTGGACGACCAAAACCAAAGTACATTGATTATCGCAAGTATTAGCGGTGCAAGTCTCAAGTTAAGTCCAAATACACTTACCCTGATTCGGACTTCCATAGACACATAGTCATACTACCAATGGAATTCCGAGGTGTCTATCCAGAGCGAAGCTGTTTTCCGTACCATCGGTAAAACACAACCTCATATTACACTTGCATGAGTATCCTATACCCAAATATATGAGAACTATGTCGTTATGCTCCCATAACACGCACAAGTGCAATACTAGTCTATTCTGCATTATCGATGTCCAGTCTCGATAATACTACGACTAGAGATATTTAATAATTAAACCTTCGTGGATTGATACTGTCTCATATCTTATCAATCCGGAACTAATCATAAGGACATTCTATCATTTATACATCTTGGTAATCTAATTACAAATGATAAAAGAGCAATTTCCTTTGTCACATAGTTAATTTGTACAACAACACCATGATTGTACAATAGTGATGCTATGGGCCACAACTGTCCAACATATATATATATATATATATATATATATATATATATATATATGCTTTTCTTTAATCAAAATACAAACCAAAATAGAATCATACAATGAAATGACTCATGAATAATTATGTCACCCAAAGGTGGTCAAATAATTCTAGAATAGTAGCGATATCTCAAAGCTATTATCTAGAGTTCCAAACTCTAATTTTATGTCTATGTCTAATATAAATATTTTGACCCAATCACAAGCAAATTGTGTTCATACTTCCAAAACATCCATAAACAATTAATTAGCTTAATTTCAACATCAAACTATGTTATTATGTATCGAACACATAAATCATCATTATATGTCACATGAATGATAACCTGCTAATGAAAAATAAAGCTTTGGATAAGATCAAACTTACCTAGGAAGGTTGATTCAAAGATCTAATCTACTTCTCTTTGTTGAAATATTGTGGAGAACTTCCAAAGTTAGCAAGCTTGACTCCAAAATCTAATATAATTTTTTCAAATATGTATAATTAGGTGTGATTAATCACATTTGTCTATCACTTTGATTTAATCCATTTAAATCAAGACAAACTTTAATTAATGGATTAGTTACATGTCTACCACTTTGATTTAATCCAATTAAATCAAGTCAAATACACCTATTATTACATATTTATAATTATCAAAATATCCTCAAATGGTAGAGATATTTATGAAATTACGATAAATCCCTTGTGTAATTTTGGATTAATCCAATTAATCTAATTGGATCAAAGTAAATAATTAATGTTATCCAATAACACTTAATTATTTTAGTTGATAATTATAATATCAAAAATTATTTATTATCAAAAATTATCAGCTACCCAAGTGCTCAATGAGTACACTTCATATTTTGGGACACTCTAAGTCTACACACGTTCGTCATATAAGTCTAGCTTATATGTACGCAATTCGGCCACATCCAAATTCGTGAAGAATATGAACAAACTTTCTGAACTATACAAGTCGAGGTCATCACATATGTTTAACAATCCCTCTGTGTAGGCTATCCGAGTTGTACTTAGGAAACATAGATTACACCGTCAAGTTTCCAAGGCGAGCATATTATGTCGACATGTCCACGATTCTTTTCAACTAATTAGAAACCATTTCTAATATATGCGATCCACCCTAGGTGATCGGATTTGGCCAAAGTCTTAAGAATCGTGACTTATTCAATAGGATATGTAAACCCCCTTATGGTACACATACGAGCCGATAGATCCTATCTTGATACGCACTTGATTAACGAGTGCATCGGTACACACCCAACGAACATCTATAGGCCAGATCATAAAAGGTCACTGACATACATGGCATCTAAGTGTGGTGGATCACATACAAAGAAGACTCAAATATCTATAACTTTATTTGTTGATAAGATTTTCTAGTTCTGAAGTTTTCAAGGCCGAAATTGATGAAAAATTCAAAGTATGTTATATGTAATTATAAAGTCAAATGTAATATATATATATATATATATATATATATATTATATATATATATATATATATATATATATATATATATATATATATAAATTGTTGATGACAATCCACCTAAAAGAAGACTCAAATATCTATAACTTTATTCAAACCATGAGTAACTAATTTCGTTATGCTGAGGTAAATAGTGAAGCTTTTAATATAAAAATATAAATCAATCTCACTTATATTATAATATATAAATTATAATATAATCATTAATATTTAATTTAAATATGTATTAATTATTGACAAACTTTGTAACCGCCTATATGATGATTTTATTTATTAGGCATAATTGAGTACCTAACTCGACTTGTTATAGACAAATGTTATCACCGTCTTTATGGTTGGTTTTATTTATTTGGCATAATTAATTCCTGAAATAAACTAACTGGATAATAATGACATTTTATATATTACAAAAAGTGAGATTTCTAATTTTGAAATATTAAAAGTTGATCCCCTAACCCCCATCATTTTATTTTATTATTGTAGTCTAATTTAAAATTTTCAATCACTTCAAACAAATCAAACCTTTTTATTTTTATTCTAATTGTTATTTTATTTCACTAAATCTATTCCATGTGGATCGATCCCGAACTTACCGGTTATTTTATTACTTCGACACTCTTATACTTGGGAGTAAAGAATCATTTTGTGAGTGTGTCAAGTTTTTAGCGCCGTTGCCGGTGAATATAATTAGTAGATAGAATAATAACTTAACATATTTGTATTTTTTTCCTTCTTTTCATTTCATTTCATTTTTTTATTTTTACTTTTTTG
>SKCR01006073.1:0-53929 GCA_019454045.1 Zanthoxylum bungeanum | reverse complement strand
TGGATGATGACAGACCTCCTGAAACTAGTGGACTTCAGACAAGAAGATTTGAGCGAGATCAGATTCTATCAACTAGATATCAAAAATCTGAATACATTTTGCTTACTGATGAGGGGAGCCATATAGTTTTTCACAAGAAAAGATGGCACTAAGGAACAAATGGGTGAAGCTGAAATGGCATCAGAAGTGTATTGTGCAGAGACACGGTGAAAGAGTGTTGTGCAGAGACACAAGTGACATGTTTGTTAAGGTTTGTGCTCTGAGTGCCAATTCGGATCGTATTTATGTCCACTGAAACTAGTACATGTCGAATACTGGGCTTGGTCAGATGGTTTATCCCAATGAACCGTGAGTCTTGGGAGACTCATATAGACGTGTATGGGTTATTTGATAAACACTGAATGACTCACCGAAGATTTTCTAATAGATGGTACACCAACGTCAATAAGAATCTTCTCGGGTTGAGTAACATATTGATTCTTTGACTTGCGATACCACTGTGGATATATGAGTTATCATCCACACTTAGATGGCAGTCACGTCACCTATCTATTTAGATCAGACCTCCGCATGTTCGTTAGGTGTGGACTCATGCTCATGATATCCTGTGTGTATCAAGAAAGGATCCTTCAGTCATGTGTACAGGGCATATGTAGTCCATTAATTGATTAGCAGTCTGTTAAATCTATGGTCATAGTATACTTCGGAAGTGAGTTCCGAATGTTATTTGGAGATTGTTAATAGATACATAGACGAGATAATTCCTATAGAGATTTGACATTTATATCTATATCTCTAGGATAATCCGGATACCTGTGACAGATGGATTATACCTATGCAGTGACCTCGACCTGTAAGATTTAGCGAGTTTATCCATGGTCGTCATAATTTACAGGTGGGTGAATTATGGACACGAAATTAGATTTCTTGACGGATATGCCTGAATCTAGAGAGTATCACTAATGAAATATACTCATAGAGCACTAGGGCAACTGTTATGAATAATACTGATTATTTATAACTCGTTTAATGGTTAAACGAAAAATTCATGCAATCGGGACCTAACGGTCATTTCTGAATTAATGTGTATTTGTATTTAATACTTGATTTTATTAAATACACATTAATTAAATGACAATTTTTTATATTTGACATATATCATTAATATATGTATTTGAGATATTTAATGTAAATATAATACATATATTTGAGATATTTGTATTTAATTATTTAATTACTTAATTGTTAAATAATTAAATTAATTAATAAAATAATTATCTTTATAATGATTTTTTGCTTTTTAATGGCTTAATACCATTGGTCCATTTGGTGTTTACTTTAAAAAAGATAAAGGTTATCTTTATTAAAGGGAAACTTGTGCCAATTAAATTAAAACAAAAATTAAATACTAGTTATTTATTTTTTTGTTGATGTAATTCGGCCAACTTGAATTTTCTATATCAAAATTATTTTGTTTTCATTTTCAAGAGTTAGACAAGTTCATCAATATTTTACAAAGTGAGTTGAGAGAAAAAGGGTTGAAGAAAGAAAGAAAAAAAAGCTTGATTTGGAATTTTGTAAGTTTTTCACACTTTCTTCTACATGAAAATTATTTCAATTAATCTTATCTTCAATTGTGTTGCTAAGATTGAATCTCTACTCTTTAAGTTTGTAATTTATATGGTTGTAATCTTGTTTGAAGGTGTTTAGCATTTATGTTTAATTAATTAAGCTAATTAGGTGTAATTATGCTTAATTGATTAATTAGAAATGGTCATTCTAGAGTTGATTAGACATTCATAATTAACCTATAATTGTTCTTGATTAATTTCATAATGGTGAGACTTGATTGGTGTGGTAATTAGATGATTAAAGTGTTGAATTTTGTTAATTTAATGTAAATTATCCAATTTGAGTAATTTGTGAAATTAGGGTTCTTAACCCATTCAAATTTTGGGGTTTTCTTATGTATAATATAATTTGATGTATATTTGATATATGTCAAATTTGGTATAGATTGGATTTGATCTTGATGTGTTTAGAACAAATTGGGCCAAATTACAATTAATGAAAAATACTGGGCTATTTCGGTAATTATGAAAAGGTTTTTGGATTATGTTGCAATTTCTAATTTCATGTATTAGACTTGTATAAATTATTTTGGGATTGATTTGGAATCAATTAAACATGAATTTAAATATTTAAGGACCAAAATGATTAAATTGCAAAACTTTTGGGTCTCATAGCAATTAATGATAAATTAGATTTTTCAGATAAAAATTCAGTTTTTATTTATTGAGTAATAAGAATAAATTAATTATTTTAATTGTCCAAGAAAAATATTTATCTGAAATTATTTCGGAGTGAAAATACGTGAAAACCGCGAAAAACGGCGTTACCGGGTAACAGTTGCCCAAACAGTGAACTGGGCACTGTTTGGGCAGCCCACGAACTGTCCAAATATTTTTGGGGCTGACTTGGGCAGTCCCCATTTACATTGGTCGGTCGGTTCGACCCGAAATGTGTTTTATGGAAAAATATTTTCACAAAAGTTTCGCGGTGTTTCCAAATTATTTATGTCATTATTTGATATCGAATAAATATGTTTAGGTGAAATATGAATGAATTATTAATATTGGATATTAAATAATTTATTCATAAGTTTCAAAATTTTAAACGACGATTTCGATATTAAATAATTTATTCATAAGTTTCAAAATTTTAAACTATGCTCGAACAGCTTTTTTCCGTTGTGCCTCCCTAATTTGACCCCAATAAAAATCGTATAAAAAACGAGTCTTATCCTGAACACCCAATATGATTAGCCCTTTAAAAATTCAATGTTTAATTTAATCATTACTTAATACATGCATGTGTTTATTTAATTTGATTAAATAATGTAAAAATATCTTTTGTTGGAAAATCCTCGTTTAAATAAGGTTTTAAGAAAGTAATTAGTATTAGGAATACTTGTTTCTTCGTCCGCCTCGTCAATACGGATGTAAATATTTTCTTGATGTTATGGCTGTAACGTGCCAAAGCTGTGCAGTTATGGTTGAAGGTAGTTCATTTGCGCCGGTACGACTTATATGATAAGAGACCAATTCAAGTGAAAATGGAAATCCTAAATGTGCCAAAGCTGTCAGGATTATATCGGTAGCTTCAGTTTTTCATTGATAAGTTTAACCTTGATACGCCTCCTTGTGAACGTGCCAAAATTATCATAACGAGAAACGATCAGGACCGAACCCAAGAGTCACAGTGAGTGTGATTGACAATGAGTTGTCTACCTAATGAATATACATAGGCGAGAACATGCCAAAACTGTGAGTGGAAATATATTCATGGGGTCCACTTCCCATTATGAAATTCAATTTAATTATTGAATTCTAATTTTCATTGGGGATTACGGTATTACGTAAAATCGTGGGAGACACTGCTAGGTTAAAAATCCTTAACTTATGCAGTGTGTATTCATGTCTCGAGATTCTTCACTGGCATTAAGAAAACCACATTAGGTATTTGTTTATCTAGTAATGACGTTTCTTGGCTTTTGTGACATTCAGAGGTCACGTGTCAAACACTATTTGTTTTTTGATTATTTATAAATGTTGTAAATAATTTGAAAGTAAATAATAAAGCTAAATAAAGAAGATGTGTATAATTGTGTATAGAAAATATTAATTTTCACAATACCACAACTGTAGATATTGGATATCAGATCTCCCGTCTAGCTATTTAAAATATTAGTGAATGATTGTTTCGATATTTGATATCAGAAGTTGTGACTATTTGATAGTTACTTATTCTTTGTAAACAATTGTTACATATTTTAAAATGACTAGTAGTGTCATTAACGAATAGATAAACATTAAGAAAAATATTCGATTAAGTAAATAACTTAGAATATTATTTTATGAGATTTTATCACTTAAGTATTGGATGCTTATACCATATGGTAAATGATGGTCTGATATGAGATTACACCACATATCTTTATCCATTTAACGAATATTGTATTCGAGAAGGTGACTAAATCTCATTTAACCAATGACTGCAATTGGACCAGAAAATTTATTAAACTGATACATTAGATGTATGTAATTTAATGAATTGTAAATTGCTTAAGGTAGTTTTCTATATTTCATAACTTAGTCGATGAACTGTCATGACTTAGTTACGTGTTTCTGATGAAACGCAGATATAATATTTTGACTGGTTCAAAGATATTAGATATGAAGTTTTGAAAATTTTATCTTTAAAATTCATCATGTGTCTTTGAATTATTCAAATATGTTTGATACGATCAAACATATGAATTTGTGACAATTTGTTCTAAGGTTATTCAAAAAATATAATTCTTACATTAATATTATTCTTCCACAATTCCATATTGATGGAATTGATTGATGGAAGAAATCGAATCTTATATGATTTGATTCGTTTGATATTGAGAGTTACCGAATTAGTTTCAATACTCTTGAGGATATGCTCCAGTAACACTAATTCATCATTTTAGTTAATGTTTCATTAGTTTCTACAGTTACGTATATGATGTGTATAAGTAAAAAATTCGAATCTTAAAATATTTGAGATTTGAATTTATCTTTTGTATAATTGTTATATAATCGATAGTACTTGCGCCTTGGATGTACGAATATAAGTTTATCATTTATTTTATTTAATAGAATATTGTATTCTATTTCATAAAATATCTTTTCTACGATCCCGAGTAATAAAATTGTTTATTACTTAGTGTGTAATATTGGATGTTGACTATTGTAGAAAGACTTGACTTATTGAAGTCAAATACGGTGATAAACTATAAATGGAACTACATAATTAATAAGATAAAAATATCCTTTTATTACTTCCATACAAATGCTATAGGATTTCAGAATCATTCGCAAAGTATTTGATACTTAATGGTTCTGTTGTTTTCTTATCGAAGAAAATTATCCTATAACTTATAGTGGGAACGATATTTGATATCGATTCCGGAAATTAGCATTAGACCATAGATTTAAGATTGTTCATAGCTTACTACGATCAAGTTTGGAACTTGATTGAGCTTTTATTATGAATTGTTCATAAAATGTGCAAATGGTTTACGCAACAAAGTACAGTGAGCTTATTAAAAGTTTGACCTTTATAGTATGACAATGAGAAAATTTATACTCAATAATCTATTGTAGATTCGGAAGAAACTCGTCTCTGGTCGTATTGATTGAATAATTTAAGATCTTTTGGTTAATGATGATATTAAATTGTACATTTTAGCTAAAGAATACAAAGTGGCGTTTCTGAATGGTTTCTTCAAATAAGAAATCATTGTGATTTCTTAGTTTGAAGAGTTCATTTTGGACTGGCCCTGGAGTTTGTATTATGCTAAGATTACAATTTAGTATATTAGCTTATAGAGCCTATTGTAGACTCGGATGAGCTTTCTGGAAATTTGTTTTCTCTAATTTTGATATCAGTCAGATTGTCTGATTTTATTAAAGCATAGAGAATACATATGGGATAGAAGGGTTAGTGGGAGCGTACAAATTTCTTTCTAGTAATTTACATCATAATGACATTATCATTATTAAGGTAATAATGAGATGTTAATGAGGTAAAAGATTTACTTGAGTCTTATTTTCTCCGTGAAAGCAGTGGGAGTGGTCTATATTATATTCGATATAAAGTTTTATATATGACATAAAGCTAAGAGACTAGAGAGATGCTCTAATTAGTCGTGCATTAGATATGATCTAATAAAGGACATAGTGAGACTATCTGTGTGACAGTTAGTATAACTGTTTGACAGTTAGTGTGTCTAATGTATATAATATTCATCTTTCATAAAGGATGATTCATTTGTCGAAAGAGAAATTGATTAGAATGTCTAGTCAATTTTATGCATCATACGATGATGGTATAATGAATACTATATTAGTACGATTAGAGATATCTGATGAGCGGAAAATATATCAATATTTACCGCCCCTTTTACCTAATATTTTGTTTAGTTTCACGGGTTTGATGAATATTTTGATGTATTTTTATATGTTTTGCAGATAAATAAAGTATTAGGACTTACTGGAATCAACTCGGGGCTAAAACTATGAAATCCAGAGCAAAAAATGGCGAAAACGGAAATTTACTATACACGTCACGAAGTGCAGTCCTAAATTCCAATTTTGCGCAAGTTTGGTATTTTGGCCATAACTTTTTCATCTGATATCCGATTGAGCGGATTCAAGTGCCAGATTAAAGAAGAAACAAAGATCTACAACTTTGAAGATTTAAATATATTCAAATTCTGAAGTTTGGAAGGCAGAAATTGATGAAAATTCTAGTGTATTTTGTGTAATTACTATAGTCATTTTCAAAATATAAAAATAAAATAAAATAAAATAAAAAAAATGAAAATTGTCAAACTTCCACCAAACATGAGGTGGAGTGTTTGGTGGAGAAATTGGTGGAGAAATTGGTAGAAGCCTTTATATTTGCCTATAAATACCAAGCCAAACTTTGTAATTTTTTTCATGCTTTCTTTGGAGGAATTTCTTTATGTAAATCTAAAGGAAAGTATCTTGTATGTTTATTTAAGTTTTCTTGTAATTTATTTTTATTTATTTAATAAAATTTTGTGTGTTTTCTTTTGCAACATGAATAGGTAATCTCATTCTGCTGGGGTGACAAGGTAAGACTTTTAATAATAAAAATTAGATTAATCTCCCTTATTTTATTTAAAATTTGGATTAATTAGTTACCGCCTATATGGTCGGTTTTAGGTAATAACCTTGTTACCGCCTATATGGTCGGATGGATTTAATTGAGATAAATGAAATTACCGCCTTTATGGTATGGTTAATTAATCGATAAATATTGAGAATAATGGAGATTTTTAATTTTGAAATATTAAAAGTTGATCCTCTAACCCCCCATCATTTTCTTTTATTGTACTTTTACATTTTTAATTTCCAGCATTTACTTTTTTAATTTTCAGCATTTTACTTTATGTCTTTTATTTTATTTAAGCTTTTATTAGCCTTAAATATGTGTCGTAACTAAATACGTTATCTGGGGTTGTGATGAATTCCAATATCACCGGGTTATAAGGGGTTATTTTATAGTTTGGGTAATATAAAGGTTTACTTATTAAGTCTTAAGCTTAATGCGTCTTGTTAACTGGCCACTAATAAGATTGATTTGGTAAACTTAAAATAAACTTGACAAAAGAATTTTAGGTTTCAGCCTTAGACTTAATAGCCCACGATCTTCCTTAAGGATATATAACCCTTTAATAGATTTTCTTACAGGATAGACATATACCTGTCGGGCGGGGGTAGCCACAATTGGAATTTAATCTTAATGAATCAAGATAATTTGATTGACATAGACATATGATTTAATTGGGTTACACTGGGTATGTGCAGCTGACCATTGACAAGTTTCGTGTTCCATGTTAGTAAACCAATATATTACACAAACTTGAAATAACCACTTCATTTTTTTAAAATATATTGGAAAGATTCACTACCCTAGATAGTTTCTTAATATTGAATTTTCCTAAACCTACTTTCGTATAATTTTATCTATTTGTTTTAAGTTTAAAGTCACCATCCAATCAAACTACCAATCCATTAGATACTGGTAATAATTTGGCTTTATAAATTAATAGCTTAGGTATTAAGTACTTGTGGGATTGATACTTTTTATACTACTTGAATGATACGTGAGCTTGCGTTATACGCGTGTGATTACACCAGTCAATATCAATTAATCGTAATTATTACGAGTTATTTTGACATTCTCTAGACCATTAGATGGGTCTTGAAATATGTTCTTTATTATCTTTGAGATATTAAAAATGAGTTTCTTATTATATGGAGAATAAATCTGCAACCATTAAGATCAGATTAGTTTTGAGTCTAATTATGACGTTAGACAGTCTACGTCAGAAAGAGTCAGAAAAGATGCAGTGAGAGTGTCACAGATGATTCTTCTGTGTAAGTGGAATTAGTTGCAACTTATGAAGTACTGACTTATGAAGTTGCATAGTGACCTCGTGGATTAGAAATTTGTTATTAGTGTTGTGTTTACGATTATCTACAAAATATTTTGGATTTGATCCGTAAATACTTATACAATTAAGAAGCTGAAGCACAATGTTGATATGGCATCTGAGTCATATTGATGTATAACTTAGTTTCTACAAAATATGAATGATGCTTGCTAAGGAAAATAATTGTGTTTGTTGGACAAACTCAATATGTCATAGCCAGCTTACTTGTTGTTACCTACCTCTTAAGTGCTAGGTGAGTTCTTGAGGGCCATGAGTATGTGATACACATTGGGATGTGTATATGATACCATGGATTGACACTAGAGCAGGTGTGAGAAATTGTTAGGGTTGGTGCTCTGAGCGCCAATTCGGATCGTATTTATGTCTGATTCATCAATACGAGCAATACCTTTTTCCAAAATATTACTAATTTAAATTGTAGCACCTCTCGTCTTTTATATACGTATTCAATCTAATTTCGATTAGATTGATTAGATTAAAACTAAATCTGGTTTAGTGATATGTATATATATGATATAAAGACCCCATGATTTACAACGTAGTGCACAGTTACAATATATTTTGTAATTGAAATTGGAAAGTGTCGCTATAAGTTGTATATCCTCAAATTAAGTTCCTGGTCAAGATTTAGTAACACTGGTCGATTAGTAAAATCCGCTGAGACCAGTACATGTCGTAAATCAGACTTGGTCCGATGGTTTATCCCAATGAACCATGAGTCTTGAGAGACTCATATAAATGTGTAGGTGTTTATTTGATAAACATTGAATGACTCACCGAAGATTTTCTAATAGATGGTACACCAACGTCAATATGAATCTTCTCGGGTTGAGTAGCATAGTGATTCTTTGACTTGAGATACCACTGTGGATATATGAGTTATCCTGCACACTTAGATGGCAGTCACATCACCGATCTATTTAGATCAGACCTCCGTCTGTTCGTTGGGTGTGGACTCATGCTCATGATATCCTGTGTGTATCAAGAAATGATCTGTCAGTCATGTGTATAGGGCATAGGTAGTCCATTAATTGATTAGTAATCTGTTAAATCTATGATCATAGTATACTTTGGAAGTGAGTTCCGAATATTATTTAGAGATTGCTAAAAGATACGTCGACGAGATTATTCCTATAGAGATTTATCGTTTATATCTATATCTCTGGGATAATCTGGTTACCTGTGACGGAGGGATTATACGTATGCAGTGACTTCGACTTGTATGATTCAGCGAGTTTATCAGTGGTCATCATAATTTACGAATGGGTGAATTATGGACACGAAATTGAATTTCGTGACGGATATGCTTGAATCTAGTGAGTCTCACTAATGAAATATACTCATATAGCACTAGGGCAATTGTTTATTTATAACTCGTTTAATGGTTAAACAAAAATTACATGCAATCGAGACCGAACAGTCTTTTCCGAATTAATGTGTATTTGTATTTAATACTTGATTTTATTAAATACACATTAATTAAATATCAATTTGTGATATTCGACATATATCATTAATATAATGTATTTGAGATATTTAATGTAAATATAATACATATATTTGAGATATTTGTATTTGTATTTAATTATTTAATTGTTAAATAATTAAATTAATTAATAAAATAGATATATTTATAATGAGTTTTTGCTTTTTAATGGCTTAATACCATTGGTCCATTTGGTGTTTACTTTATAAAATATAAAGGTTATCTTTATTAAAGGGAAACTTGTGCCAATTAAATTAAAACAAAAAATTAAATACTAGTTATTTATTTTTTTGTTGAACTTGATTTTTCTATAACAAAATTTTTTTGTTTTCATTTTCAAGAGTTAGACAAGTTCAACAATATTTTATAAAGTGAGTTGAGAGAAAAAAAGGTTGAAGAAAGAAAGAAAAAAAGCTTGATTTGGAATTTTGTAAGTTTTTCACACTTTCTTCTACATGAAAATTATTTCAATTAATCTTATCTTCAATTGTGTTGCTAAGATTGAATCTCTACTCTTTAAGTTTGTAATTTCTATGATTGTAATCTTATTTGAAGGTGTTTAACATGTATGTTAAATTAATAAAGCTAATTTGGTGTAATTATGCTTAATTGATTAATTAGAAATTGTCATTCTAGAGTTGATTAGTCATTCATAATTAACATAGAATTGTTTTTGATTAATTTCATGATGGTGAGACTAAATTGGTGTGGTAATTGGATGACTAAAATGTTGAATTTTGTCAATTTAATGTAAATTATCCAATTTGAGTAATTTGTAAAATTAGGGTTCTTAACCCATTTAAAATTTGGGGCTTTTCATATATATGATATAATTTGATGTATATTTGATGTATGTCAAATTTGGGATTGATTGGATTTGATCTTGATGTGTTTTGAATAAATTAGGCCAAATTACAATTAATGAAAAATATTGGGCTGTTTCAGTAATTCTGGAAAAGTTTCTGGATTATGTTGCAATTTCTGATTTCATGTATTAGATATGTATAAATTATTATGGGATTGATTTGGAATCAATTAAATATGTTTTTAAATGGGATCAAAATGATTAAATTGTAAAACTTTTGGGTCTCATAGCAATTATTGATAAATATGATTTTTCAGATAAAATTTCAGTTTTTATTTATTGAGTAATTAGAATAAATTAGTTTATTTTACTTGTCCAAGAAAAATATTTATCGGAAATTATTTCGGAGTGAATACGCGAAAACGGCTAGGACTGGGCATCGGATCATATCTGGCTCTCGAATCCGATCAAATCTTATTTGGTTCGTTTGTCGAATTTCGGATCAAATCGGATAAATTTGATAATTATCAGATCGAATCGGATTTTATCCGATTTGATAACAAATCTGAATCCGATAAAGAATCCAATTTGATAACGGATTCGAATCCGATAGAGAATCCAATTTATAATAAATCCGATAGTAGATTCGATTTGATAACAAATCCGATTCGAAAAAATGACCTTAACATTTGTAAATTCATAACAATTTTATCGAATTGGATCAGATAACTTAAAATTCAAATCAATTTTATCAAATCGGATCCGTTATCGAATCGAACTCGTTATCAAATCGAATTCACTATCAGATTCATTATCAAATCAGTTGCTCTACGGATTTGGATCTGTTATGAAATCGAATTTATCCGATTCGTTAAGATATCAAATCTGATAGAATAAATCTGATTCGATTCGATAGTTATCGGATCAAATCCGATCCGATTCGATAAGGATTCAAAATCCGATCGAACCAAACAAATCAACTCTTATCGAATCGGATCAGATTCGGATTCGGTCCAATCCGATCCGAATCCGATAATGCCTACCCCTAAAAACAGTAAAAAAAATGGCGTTACCGGGTAATGGTTGCCCAAACAGTGAACTGGACACTGTTCGGGCAGCCCACAAACTGTCCAAATATTTTTGTGGCTGACTTGGGTAGTCCCCGTGTACATTGGTTGGTCGGTTTGGCCGGAAACGTGTTTTATGCTATTTTGTGGAAAAACGTTTTCGCAAAAGTTTCGCGGTGTTTCCAAATTATTTATGTCGTTATATGATATCGAATAATTATGTTTAGGTGAAATATGAATGAATTATTAATATTGGATATTAAATAATTTATTCGTCAGTTTAAAAATTTTAAACTACGATTTCGCCCGAAAAATGCTTCTTCTGCTGCTCCCTGATTTGACCCCAATAAAAATGATATAAGAGCGAGTCTTATCCTGAACACCCAATATGATTAGCCCTTTAAAAATTCAATATTTAATTTAATCATTACTTAATACATGCATGTGTTTATTTAATTTGATTAAATAATGTAAAAACATCTTTTTTGGAAAATCTCCGTTTAAATAAAGTTTTAAGAAAGTGACTAGTATTAGGAACACTTGTTTCTTCACCTGCCTCGTATGTAAATGTTTTCATAAACATTTTCTTTTTGTTCATAAACATACAATTCAATCCAGAGCGTCAGTAAATTTGAAATGCACAGATCATCAATCATAAGACTGATCAGCAGTTGATACATTCATAAATACAATACAGCCAAACTTCTGTTTACAAAACATTCATAAATAGAGTCTTGGATAAGCATATAAATGGAGCCCTTTATCCATGTGAAGGGTAAACATGGTTCTGTAAGTAGCTTCCTTAGTCTCATCCACAAGTTTGAATCTAAAGAACTTGAGGAGAACAGCAGCCAAGATTTTCATTTGCCTATAAGCAAATTCCTTTCCAATGCAAATGCGAGGGCCGGCCTAATTATATAACAAAAGCATAAGATGAATCAAGAAACTTCCATCAAGTAAGGCTCCGTCTGGAATTACTTCTTATCAAAAGTGAGTTAAAAGCCACAGCTATAAAAGTGTTTGGTTACACATTTAGAACTGTGGCTTGAAATAAAGCATATTTTGCTAAACGTTATAAACTTTTATTTCACACCAGCAGTAGCTTTTAAGCCGAAACCCCTCAATACCAATCGAAGACTAAATTTAGATGAAAAAAATGTTGCTGACCTGAAATGCAGAAAACTTGTAAGGACTTTCTGGTTGGAAAACGCCATCAACAAGCCATCTTTCGGGGCGGAATTCCTCTGCATCATCTCCCCAAATGTATGCCATCCTACCCATGGCATAGGCCATGTAGTTCACGCCTTCTCCTTTCTTTACTTTGAAACCATCAGGGAGAACATCATCCTCTGCTGCATCTTTCCCATCCTGCAATGAGTTTGAGGAATAGCAGTAAACCATTTCTGCTTTTTTATAAATTGTTAATATAACATAGGTAAAAAGTTTCATGAGCTAATGACTGTGAAAATGGAAAATGACCCGAACGGGCAAAACGGTGGGACTTGCCTGTTCGGTCACTTATTCGGCCAAACTGTTGGGGCAAACTAGCACAAGCAACTGTGAAAATTGGAAGAGTAAATAAAGAGAGAAGTGCATGGATTTCAAAAGTTCAATATATTACTAGGTGCTTCCAGTGACCATCGAAAACCAACTTTTTTATGAGGTGCTTGTAAGCCAGTAACAGATAACACCAAAGTCCATCTTTATGCCTCAATATGGTAGCTAGTTGATCAAGGGAGATTAGAGCTTAAGTCAAGTTCTAGAGAAGGTGTTGATGTAAGTGATCTCATCCCTTATTTTACATTAAAAAAAAAAAAAAAAATTCAATATTCGAACTCATGATTAAGTGGATAGTAAACGCTTAACATCACATTGGATTGGGCACGAGATTCTAGACTTGGTCAAAAGAAAAAGAAATGACTCAACAAGAGAGATTACCACAGGAACAGCAGGGTACAATCTAAGAGTTTCACTCAAAGCGGCATGAAGATAGTGCATCTTGTCCAAGGCAGCTTCAGTCACCAAATTTGCAAATTCATCAGCAGATAAGTTTTCCTGCACTTCAGTTGCTTCTCTCACTTCCTGTGCAGCCTTCTCTTGAACCAAAGGATGTTTACAGAGCATGTAAAAGAACCATGTTAGCGTGTTCGCAGTTGTGTCCTTACCTGCTATGATAAAATTGAGAGTGATATCCCTCAGATATTTATCAGTCAAGTTTTCTGGGTCCTTCTCACTCTCCAGCAAAAACCTTGACAGTATATCTTCTTTTCCCCTCTGCCCATCAGAAAATTTTCAGAAAATATGCACCTAATATAAAAAAATTTAATCATTAAAGGTCGTATTCAGTGCATAAGGTTCCCGCTACCAGCAGGGTCTGGGAAAATTTCAATGTACACAGCGTTATCCATGTTTTTCACATATATACTGTTTTTAGGATTCAAAATCGTGACCAAACAGACAATAAGTTATCGCTTAACTATTGCGCTAAACACAACCTTAAAAAAGTGAATCACTATTCAAGGAAAAATTTACTCACATCAAGCTCTACATTTTTCATCTGCTCCCTCTTGCGACGAATCAGTTCAAAAATGAAATTGTCAATGAGTTTGATGTTGCTCTTAAGGGAGGCTTCCAATCCAATGTTAAGGTACCTTTTGAGCTTCCAGAATATATCAACATATCGCCAGTAAACAATAGAGTTGGAGTCATCAAAGGCCTTGGTGAACTGATTCCCAAACTCATCCGAACCAGATAGAGAATTTAACTCGACTCCAAATCCCACCTTAAAAATTGAATCTAGAGTCGATTTCAACAACAGATCCTGTAAAAATAGATGAAAAAATAAAATCCATTTGTAAGTTATATGAAGTATATCCTTAAGGTGGGCTTGTAATCGAATTCAATGAAAGAGAGATTAAAGTGCTAACTTCTCCGGAGTATGATTTCTCAACGTTGATGATAAGGTTTCAAGCCCTAGGTGCCAATCGTTTGTGCTAACTGTCGACCAAATTTTAAGACTGCAGCCAACGACTACCAGGACCTATGTTGATGACCCTAGCTTCTAATAAGACGTTTTAATCTACGGACTACTTAAAAATGATTGGTTGTCTAATTTTCATAAACCGAATTCTTTAGACATCACAAAATTTGTTAAAATCTTTCTATTCTTGAACGATCAGATTTTCGAATCTTGAAATATATATATATATATATATATATAATAAAGGAGAATGATGTTGGAGGAAAGAGAGTGTATCCAACGGCTCTCTTTATGTGGCTTAATTGACGGCCTAGATCATTTCATTGGTAATTGGAGGAAATATAGTGAATTGATTGATGGAAAATGTCAAAAATTTTTAAATTAAAAATAGAAAGTTAAAATAAAATCATTTAATTCTGTAACACTGTGCCGTAGCACGGGCCAAATACTGTAACACCGTGCTGTAGGCACGGGCAAAAACTGTAACACCGTGCCGTAGGCACGGGCCAAATACTGTAACACCGTGCAGTAGGCACGGGCAAAAACTAGTATATATATAACATAAAACTGTATTCAGAAGCTTATCTTTGAAGTCACCCAATCAACTAGAAACGTGCGTAAAGATACCAATTCTAGTAAAATTACAAACCTGCATATCCATAGCTTGCTTTGCTGCTGCTGCAACAGAAATTTTTGAAGCTAGCTTTGCAGCATTAGCTCTAAAAACATCAGAACTGAAAACTCTCAGGACTTTTGTTGAGAATTCATAACTTGCAAGCTTCCTTTGGTGGCGCCATTTATCTCCATCCACTGCAAATATCCCATCACCAAAGAGATCTCCCATTATTTCCGAGTTATAGGCACCCTGAAACATCCAAATTTCAATATCAGCTGATTAATAAATTCATTACACATTAAAGAGAGAAATAAAAATCGTACTCAATGCAGAAGTCTCCCCACTAGATGACTAACGAGAAAGAAATCCATTACCTTGCCATAATTGGAGAAGTTAGTTTTGAGAATATGTTCAACGTTAACTGGATCAGCAGTGTAAATTTCACTATAGGATAGTTCGAGTAAACGAAAAGTAGGATACTTCTTAGCAACTGATGTTTGGTAATCAAAAAGTTTATGAAAGTGTATGAGTAGATTTAACGTTAGACCTGCAACTGGAGGCCGTTGATCTTGAGAGATCAAATCTTTCATGTAAAGTAACAGATACTTAAAAGTGAATAGTGCCACAAAGGAAATCAAAACCACATACAGGGTTGAAACAATAGAGGCTGAAACAAAGAATCCCACAAGCAAGACGATAATGGCAGAAGCAAAAAGGAGGGCACCCATAATAGAAAACATTCTAGTGATGATTCACAAACTGATTTTGAATAAGTTGTGGGGTTTAATTTTCCTTATAAACAGCATTATTAGCATTATAATATATTACAGATACTTTGAAAATTCTCATTGGGATCATCTATAAATTGATGTTTCAGTCTTTGGGATTATCTACAAAGGGTTGTTTTCCAATTAGGATAAAACTTCAAATGATGACTGGTTCTGTGATTTTATTCTAATAGCTAAGTTTTGACAAGTAGTGTTTAAACAAAAGAAAGATTGATTTTTATATTAAACAACAAACAAGAGAAACTTAATTTGCAGTATAAGCAGTTGATTGGACCCACTAAAGGATTTATTATTATTATTATTAATTTTTTTTTTGAAAGAGACTAAAGGATTAACCTGTAAATAATCATATATATTATGTCATTTGGAAGATAGTACAGGTCAGTCCAGTTAAATTTAATGTACTTGTAGGTAGGGGATGGTGGCAAATTAAATACCGAATCTCAATCAGGATTTGAGATTATATATTATTTGATATAATATTTGAGATTCGGAATGATTTTCCGTTCCGATTGAAAATATGATAAGAATTTAGTATGATTTTTTTATCCTCATAAAAAATGATTAGAATTCGAGATAATTTTTTATATTGAATCTCAAGAAATCTTGTACCGTTTAATTTGAAGGATTTTTAATCCCTATTAAATAACGGGAAAATGATTCACAACTCTCCTTGCATGTTTTCTTACATTTTCAACAAAATTTAAGGAACATGGGAAGTTGTTAAAACTAAAAAACCCCAAGTACCAGAACAAATATTGGCCTAACCCAGCAAATAAAAAATAAGGGCAAAAAAATCTTTATTGAGCCTATCTATGGTCAAAGTCCTTGGATATGCCCCATATTGAATATTTTCTTGATTATGAGAAAATTAATTTGAGAAATGTTAGAAAAATTACAGAGATCTAATCACAACAGTCACAGATGTTTAAGTGATTGGATTTATATGGATAGATTTTTATGGCCAAATGTAGCACTACCCATACAAATCCAACCATCTATGTAATTTTTCTATGTCTCTAACATTTCTCAATTAATTTTTCCTATATTATAAAGTTGTTAACTCACTGGTGAAAAAAACATATCAGTGGCAACTTCGAAGTCCTTTAACATCTCTTGTCGTCACTGTGACCCCTACCACCTCTGGAGACTCCACTGGAAAACTTATCATTTCTTCGATAAGAAAATCCATCACCTATGTGTTGGACAATTATGACCCATAGTATCACTATTTGTAAAAGACATGGTGTTCTTTGTACAAATTAACTATGTGACAAAGAAAATTACTCTTTTATCATTTGTAATTGGATTACTTCGATTTATAAATAATAAAAGTCCATATGATTAGTACCAGATTAATAAAAAATGAGACAGTATTAATCCTCGAAAGGTTTAATCATTAAATATCCCTAGTCGTAGTATTATCGAGACTGAACATCGATAACGCGGAATAAGCTAGTATTACACTTGTGCGCGTTATGGAAGCTTAACGATATAGCTCTCATATATTAAGTATATGATACTTATGCAAGTGTGATAGGAGGTTCTGTTAGCCATTGGATCGGGAACAGCTTCGCTCTGGATAGACCCCTCGGAATCTCATTGGTATTATGACTATGTGTCTATGGGAATCCGAATCAGGGTAGGTGTATGTGGTCTTAACTTGAGACTTGCATCACTAATACTTACGACAATCAGTACGCTTTGGTTTTGGTCGTCCGGAGCTTTTACAGGTTCTGTGTACGTCTCTTCTGGGTATACTGAGAATCATAGTGTATTGGGTATGATGTCAAAATAGAAGTACCACTTCAGTCATATGGAGATGATGATCACGCAGGGATACAGAACTGGTACTCTTAAATGCAACAGCTATCGGGATAGTATGACTAGGTCATGATTATCCGATTACATAGACTAGTTGCTAGTGATCTGATATATGCTTCGTACGGGATAGACACAATTCTAGCCCTAGGCCTAGCATGTGACATATGATACTGGACCGTAATACGCAATACTTAGTATATTATGCCTGATACAGATTATATATATTCCATGTTGAATATATTTCTGGAGAATTGGGTAGGCACGGTGCTTTGCTAGAAGCCAACCATGTCTTGTAAATCGGTAAGAACGTGGTACCGGGTACACACGTGTTCAGATAGTCCGATGACCGTATTTACTGCCAACATATCCAATGATCTCTTTGGTCGCTTCGCAAAGATTCACCGATGACATTTGACTCGAACAGAATTAATCTGGGATTAATTACGGTAAAATTTAATTTGGGATTAATTATCAGAGAGAGAATTAATCTGAGATTAATTGCGTCATGAATTAATCTGGGATTAATTCGTGAAGAAGAGAGAACGCGATTAATTTGGAATTAATCGGTAAAATAAATTTAATAGTTAAATTGGATTTTTCTATTTAATTTATTTAATTGGGTTAACATAATATATTGGATATATTAGTTGAAATTGGATTTCAATATGGAATTAAAATTGAATTTTAATTTAAGCGAACGAATTAATTTAGAATTAATTCATAAGCGACTTCAGTAATAATTTTATCGGGTATTATTATTTAATTAAATTGGATTTAATTACGTAACGGCGGAAAATTATTTTAGTCGGATTAAATGAACCGGGCCCAAAATGTGTTGTATAAGCCAACTTGAATTTTGCAATTATTGGGTGGGACCTACAACTTACATCAAGTGTTTGACATGTGATGGAAGTTGTTGGCAAAAAGTAATTAGATTTTTAATACACACAACCACCAACTTTTGCATTAAGTTTTTTGGAAAAATAAAAATCACTATTCTCTCTTTTTCCTCACCAAAAATTGTGACTTCCTCTTTCCCACTGAAAATTTTGTTGCAAATTTCAAGTAAGCTAGCACTTCAAGAGTTAAAAGAAGGTGATAGGGAAATTCACCATTGAGTTTGGAATTCAAATCAAAGGCTTGGAGCATCTACATCCATGAAAGTTTTTGAAACTTCTTCAACCAACCATTGTAAGTATTCCACAACTTTCTTTGGTAAATTCACACTTGAATTAATGTTTATGATCATTGGGCATGTCTAGGACACTAACACTATGCCACCTGAAAACCTATTACCTCCTCTTCCGCCAAAGCTGTCACCACCATCATATCTTCCCCTTGACTGATCCCTTTCTCGCAAGGGTGGTGATCGCGATATTATATATTTAGCAAGCAAGCGCACGTATTGCTCAAGTAATATACTGACTGCAAGTCGGATGTTGAACTCACATGCACTTAATATTTCTCTTATTAATATCAAGACTAACCTACTTAACTTAAAACTAAGCTATTGAGGAGTAGAGTTGATTTAATCAACTCTAACTTAAATTAAACAGAGAATAAATAACACTTTTTGAATCAACCTTATAAGATAGAAGAACCTAGGGTTGCAACTTCACCTAAACATGCCTGCAATGTGTCCATGTTTTTTTTATTCAATTGAGTTGTTGTTACTAATTATTAACCTATAACACTAAATTATTCACAAGTCACTTTCGATGGTCATGTGAAAATATTCAATGTAAACTAATTAACTATATGTCTATGTCAATTAATTTAAACCAAATTTATTAAGAACAAGTTCTAAAATTGGCTACATATGACCTTTAAGTATATTTCTATCATGCAGATAATTCTATTCAATGAATAAATCACACGCTATTATTCACACGGTTAACCAAAATTTCCTTTGTCGAGTTTCTAAGGATTTACCAAGATTATTCTATTGTTGGCCAGACAAATAAAATAAACACCAAAGCACAAAGAATAATAAATAATAAATAACAAACCCAAAGGAATAAAAATATATAATTAAATTAATTAAACATGCTCGGGATCCATTATAACACTAAATTTAATGAATTAGCTACTCATAATATTCAATAAAAATATGCTAATCATTATTACAAAACAAAAACTTATAAAAGATAAAATTAGAGAGAAATGAGAAGAAAGAACTCTCATTTACAGTCTTCGGCTTCAAACTCCATCGCTTATTGAAGTACTCGTTCTTATATTGCTCTAGGAGTTCTTCTATGCACTAGGATTCCAAAATATTTATGAGATTTTTTTAGGTTTTTGGGCGAACTTATGCTTATATAGGAGATTATGGAGGTGTTTCCTTGTTAAAATCAGATTCATGATGAAAATTAGAACGAATCTGCCATATTGCGACACGTGTAACATGTCGTGACTTTATTTGGTTCACTTAGCGCATGTCGCGACGTTCAATGGGCAGCATCGCGAAGCACGCTCATCAAATGCAACAAATTGAAAATTTCAATTCTACCCCAATTTTGTTCATGTGTGCACGTTTTGACTCCGAATTACACCCTGATTTGTTCTGTTTTTTATATCTAGTTAATTCCATTGAATTGTGATATAATTTTAACCTGTAAAAACATACCCAAAACACATCAAAGCTCATAAAAACTCTATATCACCCACAAAATATTTAGAGAAAGAGAGAGAAATATAGGGATATTAACCACTCATCACACCCCAAAACTTAATATTTTACTAGTCCTCGAGCAAAACAACAAGAAATAAAATGAATAAACATACAAAAATAAATTAAATTAACCTAAGCCAATTTCGTAGAGTTCAAGATTGTATTTAGCTTATGCAACAAACTGTTATACCCCTAGGTGGTCCTAGTGGACGAAATATAGTCTCGTGAGGGCTTACTGGAATGACATCCACAAACTTCATTTACATACACATATAATCACTCACCAATGTAAAAATAAAAAATAAAATAACTAAAATAAAATCGTTCTGGGAGTTACACATAATATGGTCATCAGCGAATGCCCAGTAATGGAACCCAAGAAACCTCAAAATACCTAACATAATTTAAATTCAAATTCCTTATAAATCATCTAAGCTAGACTCACAGCGTGTGTGTAAAGGTCTGGTCATAACTTAATCCATGAATAAGCCAACTCAGTGATTTCGTCTAAAAAAAATTGGGATCCGATGAGTCAAACCAAAGTGCTATGTATGTGTCTTTCTTTCCTCAGTATGATATGATTTTTCTCTCTTCTTTTTTCAACACACCTACCCTTTAAGGTAGCATTTCTCCTCATGGTGATCTTAACACTCGCCTATAGATAGCTTTATGCTTATCAGTTATAAGTGGTTTAATTTTTTTCTTATTTTTTCTTTTGCTTTCTTTAAACAATTTTTTCTTTTATTTTTATTTTTCTTCTTTTTTCATATATTTTTTCAACCATACCATACACCATAACACTAGTAAACCGAGATAGACATCAAGGCAAATAGTCTTTTATTGTCAAATAATATTTTCAACTAGTCACTGATGAGTGGTAATTATATCACTATTTCTCACTCATTTAACCTAATATTTTATATAGTTTCTCTAGTTTTATGAACATTTTGATATGTTTTTGTTTATTTTACAGATAAAATTTATATAAGGACTTAATGGAATCAATCACGGCTAAAACGATGAAATCTGGAGCAAAAAAGGTCAAAAATGAAAATTCACTGTACGCGTCACGAAATACAGTCATAAATTCCAATTTTGCACAATTTGGTATTTTGGCCATAACTTTTTCATCTGATATCCGATTGAGCTGATTCAAGTTGTAGATTAAAGAAGACTAAAAAATCTACAACTTTGAAATTTTAAGTATGTTCGAATTCTGAAGTTTTCAAACCGAAATTAACGAATAATCCAATGTATTTTGTGTAATTACTAAAGTAATTATCAAAAAATAAAAAAAAAATAGAAAATGACAATGTACAAATGTCAAGCTTCCATAAAACATGCTTGCATGTTTGGTGGGGTGCTTTGTGGAGTGGCTTGTGGCATGTTTAGTGGAGTGTTTGGTGGAGGATTTTGTGGAGTGTTTGGTGGAGCAATTGGTGGAGAAATTGGTGGAAGCCTTTAGATTTTCCTATAAATACCAAGCCATTTCATTTGTAATTCTCATGCTTTCCTTAGGTTTTTGTAAGGAATTTAAGGATTGCATCTTGTTTGTTTATTTTTTGTAATTTAAATTATGTATTTTTATTTTCAGTAATAGTAGTAGTTTCTTTTCTTTTCTTTTCTTTTATGTTTTGTAGTTAAATTTCTGCTGGGGGAAGGGTGAAGCTTTTCTTATTTTAGTTTAGAGCAATCTCCCTTAATTATAATATGGAAATTATAATTTAAATTAAATGATTACCGCCTTAATGGCTGGTTTTATTTATTTGACATAATGTGACACCGCCTATATGGTCGGTCTTTAGGTGACAGATAATTACCGCCTATATGGCTGGTTTATGGACAAATGATAACACCGCATTTATGGTCGGTTGGACTTAATTGAAAATCTGACTTAATCAGGATACCGCCTATATGATCGGTTGGTAATATCACCGATAATTTCTATATTATAATAAGGGAGATTTCTAAATTAGAAATAGTAAAGGTGGATCCCCTAACCCCAATATTTTATTTTTATTCTAGGGAAGTGCTGAAACACAATATTCACATGCTTAATAATTGATTTAATTATATATGGGTAATTCTTTAGTTTGTTTATTGAATCTTATGCCTAATGCTTCTTGTTACCTGATCACCAATAAGATTGATGTGGTAAACTTAAAATGAACTTGGAAAATAAATTTTAAGTTTCAGCCTTAGATTTAATAGCTCACGATCTTCCTTGAGGATAGATAACCCTTTAATAGATTTTCTTATAGGATAGGAATATACCTGTCGGGCGGGGGTAGCCATAATTAGAACTTGAACTTAATGAATTCAGGTAACTTGATTAACATAGGAATATGATTAATTGGATTATTTTGGGTATTTGTACCTGACTATCAGAAAAGGCTTTTGCATATCTTCGTGTTCCAGGTTAGCAAACTAATTTATTTCACATATATAAAAGAATCAATTCATCTTTAGGATAATATTGTGTGGAATCACAACCCTATATTTTTATGTATTTATTTATTTATTTAACAAATCCATATTCAACCAACCAAAAGCGATAAACCTCTTCTCCATTTAATTAGATACCTGTAAATAAATAGTATCAATAATTAATAACAACAGTAGAAATTAAGTCCTCCTGGGATCGATATTTTTATACTACTTGAACGATACGTGCACTTGCGTTATACGCGTGTGATTACGTACCGGTCAAGTTTTTGGCGTCATTGCCGGGGACCTATTTTTCTTGAGTTATTAATTGTGAAGCTATCTAATTTACTTTTATCTAATTTACTTTATTTTTATTTGTCATTTTTATTTCTTTCTTTTATTTTTCAGGTAGTTGAAAAATGGAACACTATTGGGAGATAGAAAGATTACAAGCTTTACTAGAAGAAGATATGCCCCAATTCAGAGAGTAACAGTTCAATTTTCTGAGGCCTGTTGTCCAGCCCAACAATTATCACTGGATGCCAGAACCAAGCAATATTATATTTGCTCAATGGAACGTAATTGGGAGATGTGTAATATGTGATGGTAACCACCCAAACGATCAATGTATATACCTTTCAGAATGGCAGAATTATCAGAATCATTCAATGTATGAAGAACCAATATATTTCACTGAACCTTATTATCCATTTTATCCATCATCCACCTACGATCTTCATCAAGAACCAGAATGATATTCACCAGATGAAAAATAGATGATAAGAGAAATGGTGGACATGCTCAAGAAAAGTAATGAAAAGTGGGATGCAATGCTTCAGAGTCAAGAGGCAACTATTCAGAGACTGACTGATCAAACGAGACAATTAACAGAAGACCATAGCTACATACCTCAAGGGGTATTTTCAGATGACACTGATGAAGCCTTCAAGTACCAAACATTTCACGATGACACTTTAACAGAGGATGAGGCTTAGCAGTATCAGGAATCTGACGTATCAGTTCAAGAACTCGAACCGGCAAAGTCTCGATTTGTTTTTTATTATTCGGACTCTGAAGAGGATGAAGAAGCAGAGCTGTTTGTGCAAACGAAAATTGAGGATGAAATTCTGTATCCTCAAAATGAAGATCTTGGAGCTTCCATTGTACATATATTTGAAGAAGATCTACCTGAGCCAGTCATATCAACCACATAGGATGAATACCTAAAATCTGACATCTCTTTACATCTTCAGGTTGACACTTATGGAGCATGCATTTTACAGATGACATATGAAGAATTGAATGCGGAAAATCCTAAAATACATATGTGAAGAAAAGGTGGAGTAAGAAGCAGAGCAAATGGATGAGCAATTTAAAGAACTTGAGCATTCAAGAGAAACATCATTGTTTTGGGGAATACAAATTACACATATCACCCAGAAGCTTGACAGAATGGAACTCTCATTCCAAGTCAAGCACCATACGAGACCTCCTGATTTTCTTTCTTTCTTTTCAGGAACCACTGGAGCGACAAAGATTAAAAAGGTGGCACAAACATTGAATATGACAAAATGGAATGCAATGCTCATGGGCTTGTCTTTAATCGGATGTCCAAAACCACATTGAAACCTCCATAACAGATGGATTTCAGTCACTTTTGGCTGAAGACGAAAAATTTAGCGCTAGCAGGGAGGCAACCCATGAAATTTATTTTAATGTCTATTTTTATATTTTGTGTGTACATGTTGTAGAGTTTTTAATTTTGTGTGTTATTTCTTATAGGGAAAGGCACAAACGGAGCATTTAAGGAGGAATGGTGTTTGGCAATCACAAAGAAGAGATTTCAGTTATTAGTGATGGCTGAGTAAGGAATGAATTCTTGATACACATCCTAATGGATTTATATACCAAACGAGTGGCGTATTGCGTACACAATTCTGTTGCCTTAATAATTGGTTTTTCCTTTTCTTTTGCTATTTTCTTTTATTTTCGCCGACAAGATCTATACTTTTTGACTTTCACAATTTATTTTAATGTTCATTGTCATTTGACAGGTATTAGTGTTATTTTTACTCACCCTTTTCAGGATCTATAAATTCAGTTCGTCATTCTTCTCTACACATTCAGATAAACATCCAAATAAAAGAGAGAAAATGGAAGCAACTTCGCAACAGCGAGTCATTAAAATCTATGTGATCTGTGGATCTAACTCTGGCAATAAACCAGAGTTCATTGAGGCTGCAAAAGAATTGGGGAGAGTTAGAGCATAACGAAATATGCACCTAGGATATGGCGGTGGAAATCTTGGATTGATGGGAAGCATTTCAAAAGCCTTTCAGGAGGGTGGCAGTCACGTTTTGAGAATTATTCCAAAAACTTTGGCGGACGAACACATAATTGGAAAAATAAATAGAGATGAACGCATTGTCTCGGGTATGTTTGAACAACTCCTTGAAATGGTCAAAACTGCTGATGCTTTTATTGCTTTACTAGGTGGGCTCGGAACATTTGAAGAGATATTCATGGTGGCATCATGGGCGCACTTGAACATTCATCAGAAGCCCATTGGATTACTTAACATTGATCATTTTTTTGATTTTCTGTTTGTATTTCTTGCGGAAGCCAAAAGACATGAGTTCGTCACAAAATCAGAATAAGATATTTTCTTGACTGCAATAAAGGCCGAAAAACTAATTGACTAAATCCTATCATTTGAACCAAAAATCGACCCCATTCTTTCCAAGTTAAAGTGGTCAGATAGCGATCGTGGAAAAAAGCGTAAATTGGACATAGATCTTAATCGGTAATTTTTCATAGAATTTCAGCTAACCAGTATTATCTTCTAAACTCTTCTTCTACTTTTTCAGACACTGGGGACAATGTCTCATTTAAGTTTGGGGGAGGGGAATAGTTAATAGTATCTTGTTTTTATTGTGTTATTTTTAGTCCAAAATTTTCAAAAAATTCAAAAAAAAATGAAAACTTTTACAAAAAATTAAAAAAATATTTTGTGTTTTTGTTTTTAACTTGATTAATAAGATGAAATTGGTGAGAGATAGTTGTGTAAGGAGTTTCCACTCTTGATACGTATCGCAAACCTATTTTCGAAACAAGTTAATTTTGTTTATTTCTTTTAAATTATTTCATTTGTGAATTCTCCATAAAACTGACTAAAATGAATCTGCATATGTTCAGTTGGCAGGTATTATCAACATGCATGGTAACATATGGACATGAGCTGTAATTGAAAAGTTTTTAATATTCAGTGCTCTAGTTTAATTGGAGGAAACATCTATAAATGGTAATGGAGTAAAAAAAATATGAAAAACAAACGTCTGAGATCCGAATTATTAAGTCAGTAAGGGTGTTTTTGTTGGGTTTCTACTATAGTCTCGGGATCAATTCAAGCAATGAAATCATATGCGAATACAACAAAGAAGCATGGCGGAATCATACTTACAATGATCGGTTATGCGATGCGAGGAACAAAAAAAATCTTCAAGCTTTAAGTCCATGATGCTCACGGAAAAGGCTCATTTTGTGCTCCAAATATTCGGCCATGGTGGTCCTTCAAGCTCCAAGCTTTGTGTGTGATTCCATGCCCACGGGTGAGTTTCTCTATCACCTTCGTAAGACTCCTAATGTGTGCTAGCACTCGGAAAAATTTACCGCAAATCTTTCCATATTATTCTTCTTCATTCTCGGCATTTGCAGAAAATTTTGGAGAAGAAATGGCCCAAGGACGAGAGGAAGAGAGGAGAGAAGGAGAGAATGTGTTGGTTGGTTTGTGTATCTAATACACTTAATTGATTTTCCAAAATCAATTAATGAATACCAAATTTGAATTACAAAAATGATACAAGCATTAAAGCTATCCAACTACCACCATCAATCACAAGTGACAAGTTGTCACATCACTCAAAGTGACTAGACATCACATCAATCGATTGACTAGTAGTTTGACGCTTGATGTGACTTGTGGGCCGCACTTGAATTCGAAATGCGCGTGGGCCCGCAAACACTCCCGGGCGTGGGTTTGCTAATTCCGAATTAATGAATTTTCCGTTGCGACGTAATTAAATCAAATTTAATTAAATAAATGTGCCTAGCAAAATTACTATTCACGTCGCTAACGAATTAATTCTAAATTAACTCGTTTGCCCGAATTAAAATCTAATTTTAATTCTGCGTCGAAATCCAATTTCGTATAATATATCAAATATATTATTTTATCGATTAATTCCAAATTAATCGTTCTCTCTCTTTAAATAATATTTTATCCCAGATAAAATATCTCCGTAATTAATCTCAGATTAATTTTCTCTCTCTTATAATTAATCATAGATTAATAAAGTGCGAATCATACGTCATCGGTGAATCTTCGGGAAGCGACCCATGAGATCCCCGGATATGTTGGCAGTAAATCCGGTCGTTGGACTATCTGAACACGTACGTACCCAGTACTACGTTTTTACCGATTTACAAGACATGGTTGGCTTCTAGCAAAGCATCGTGACTACCCAATGCTCCAGAAATATTCTTATAGGAATAAGTGATCTATATCAGGCGTAGTATACGTAGTATTGCGTATTACGATCAAATATCGGATGTCACATGCAAGGTCTGGGGCTGGAATTGTGTCTGCCCGTACGAAGCACATATCAGATCTCTGGTAACTAGTCTCTATAATCGGATATACATGACCTAGTCATAATATCCCGATAGCTGCAGCTTATAAGAGCACCAGTTCCGTATCCTACGTGATCATCATCTCCATATGACTGGAGTGATACTTCCATCTCGACATCACACCCAATACACTACGATTCCCAATATACCCAGAAGAGGTGTACACAAAACCTGTTAAAGCCCTGGATGACCAAAACCAAAGTACATTGATTGTCGTAAGTATTAGCGGTGCAAGTCTCAAGTTAAGACCAAATACACCTACCCTGATTCGGACTTCCATAGACACATAGTCATACTACCAATGGAATTCTGAGGGCTCTATCCAGAGCGAAGCTGTTTCCGTACCATCGGTAAACACAACCTTCTATTATATTTGCATGAGTATCCTATACCCAAATATATGAGAACTATGCTGTTATGCTCCCACAACGCGGCACAAGTGTAATACTAGTCTATTCCGCATTATCGATGTCCAATCTCGATAATACTATGACTAAGGATATTTAATGATTAAACCTTCGTGGATTGATACTGTCTCATATCATCTCAATCTGGAACTAATCATAAGGACCTTTTATCATTTATACATCTTGGTAATCTAATTACAAATGATAAAAAAGCAATTTCCTTTGTCACATAGTTAATTTGTACAACAACATCATGATCTGTACAAATAGTGATGCTATGGGTCATAATTGTCCAACAATCTCCCACTTGGCCTATAACTAATCACTCAAGTGTCTTACACTTGAACTATGTACTGTTCGCTCAAACTTCTGCTGAGAAAAGGCTTTCGTCAGCGGATTTTCAAGGTTATCATCTGATGCGATTTATTCGATCATCACATCGCCACGATGTATGATCCTAACGAATCAGATGAAATAGTTGAAGTATATATCTAGATCGTTGATGAGACCATTAATTCTTTAGCCTGCGTTGTAGCCTAGCTCAGCTGTTAACAGAACTATATCTAATCTAATTAGATTTATTATGGATCCAAAAGGCTTCTATTGCTGCCTCAACTGTAGCAATAATCCACTTTTATTGTTTATTCGGTAATAGTATCTTGCTTGGAAGATTTTCAGCTCATTGTTCCATTATTCAAACTGTATAGTACCGTTTGTTGCGACTTATAGTCGTTATTATCGGTTAGGAAACTTGCAACGGTGAACCCAGTCATTTCAAGTTCTCATTCTCCATAGTATAAGACAGCATCCTTAGTTCATCTAAGATACTTAAGGATGTTCTTAACATCAATCCAGTGACATCATTTGGATTGGCCCAATTGTGACTCCATATGCTCAAAGCATGTGAGACACTAGGTCGCGTACATTTATTTCAATGTACGAGTTCTCGGAGAGTTCCAGAACTTTTAGATCTATCCCAGTAGATCTTTATTCCTAGAATAAAGGTTGTTACTCTCAAGAATTCTACGGAGAATTTTCATGAAAGCCAAGCTTTCACCGATTGTTTTATGGGAATATCATTTCCAAGAAATGATATGTCATCATTATATAAGACATTCATTATCAGTGCGCTCCCACTAACCTCCTTATATACACAATAATCATTTTCATTTTTGAATTAAATCATACACCATTATGATTACATCAAAACGATAATTCCAAGAACACAATGCTTGCTTCAATCCATCCATGGATCGAATAACCTGCAAACCTTGTCTGCTAGTTTTGGTACGAAAAAATCGTCAGGATGTTGTAAACATCCTCCAAAAGGTTTCCTTTTAAGGAAAGCGATTTTGACGTTCAGCTGCCACATTTCATAAATGAAACATGCAGCATCAGCAAGCATTATCCAAATGGATTTAACAATAGCAACGATTAAAAGGTTTCGTCGTAATCGACACAATGTTGATAACATACCTTTTGGCTACAAGCCTAGCTTAGTACGTTGGTATGTTGCCATCCATGTATGTCTTCCTTAAAGACTTATATAGTACCAATAGACACAATGCTTTGCGGTACATCAACTAGTGTCCAAACTTGGTTGATATACAGGAATCCATTTCGGACATCATGGCACTTTGCCAAAATTGGGAGTCGATACCTTATATCACTTCCTCATACGTAGTCAGTTCGTATTTCTCAATAAGATTGACATCTTTATGAGGTGAGATCAGAAACCCATACCTCCCAGGTTGTACTCTGACTCTCTCCGACTTACGCGGTTCTTGTGTATTCGAAGATTACTGGTATAGTTTCATCCCTGATGAAGTATTTGTGTTCCATTAAGGAATCGGTGCCTAGAATATTATTACTCCAATTTTCATCGAGTTTTACTTTCCTCCCACTTACCACTGCATATAGGTATTCCTCTTGGGAAAACTGCATAGTGAGCAATAATTAAATTGTTCTCTTGTGAGTTGTATAAGTACTATACTTTGGTTTCCCTAGGATATCCTATAATTAGGTACTTATCCAATTTGGGTTTTAGTTTGGTATCATCCAAACATATGCCTAGCATTCCCAAATCTTCAGGAATGAGAAAACCCAGTTGATTTCCTGTTCATATCTAATATGAAATCTGTCAAACAGATTTTTATGGAACCTTATTCAAAATAAGTTTTGCACTGTTAATGTGTATCCTTTGAAGGAAAATGGTAGCTCAGAGCGACTCATAATTAACCTTATCATGTCCAATAAAATTTGATTTCTTCGTTCAGACACACCATCAAACTGACGTGTTCCGGGAGGAGTCCTCATTGAAAGAATATTATACTCTTTCAAGTATTTGAGAAACTTATTGCTTAAGTATTTTCATCATGGTCTAACCGTGACGTTTAATACTTTAGCCGATCTATTTATCTACTTCGTGTCGAAACTCTAAAAGTTTCTGATTCGTGTTTCAAAAGAAACACATAACCATAACGCGATGCCACATCCGTAAAGGTCACGAAACATTCATATCCACCTCTTAGCCAAGCTAGACATGGGCCCACTTACGTCACTATAAACAAGGGCTAACAGATCGGTGGCACTTGCACTTTTACCAAGTAAAAGATGTTTTAGGCACTTTGCCCAATAAACTAGATTCGTAGACATTATTTGAATAGAATCAAATTCGTCCTAGTATCCACTCTTCAAAAGTGTGGATATACGAGTCTTGTTTAATGTGTCCCAGACATCAATGCCACTTTTAAGTTTCAACTGATAAATTCAGTTTGAGCTATTCGTTTGTCATGTTATACGTTTGAGATTCGTTTATATTCAAAAAATAAATAATGTTATTCATATCTAATGTTTTTATCTCAATATCATCTTTATAAAATAAAATACTTTAGTGTTCTAGAATATAAAGGTATACCCGCAACGGGTTAAACCCTGATATAGAGATAATGTTCCTAGTCAAACTAGTTACATTGTAACAGTTTCCTAATTTAAGTACACACCCGAAGGGTAGTTCCTAAAATTAGGTATCTACGGTTAAAACAGCGACTTTCGTCCCATTTTCGATTCGCAGATCAATCTCAACTGAAGTCAGTATCCTGATTGTCAGCAGATTCTGCACACCAGTACATATTTATGTATCACATCCAGTATCTAAAATCCAATTTTAATACTAGCAGTGAACATGTTTATGACAAACATATTTGAAGTCGGAGCCTTGTACCGCCTTCACTTCCTTCATGCCTGCCATGTCCATACGGCAGTCACGCTTCCAGTAACCCTGTTTTCTATAGTTTAGGCAGATACATTGGGATATGTCCTTTGTCTTCCTAGAAGATTATAATGACTTTGCCTTTGCCCATTTTCCACACCCCATAAGCCTTTGGCCAAGCCTTGGCCTTCTAGAATGTTGAAATAAGATGCGCCTTGCGCTTCTTGCCTTATTGCAAACTTTGGCTTTGTCTCCTTGAGCATAGCCATTACTCTCCAAGAGTTTACTATTGCAATTTAGTATTTCTAAGATCTAAGGATAGATCTATGAAGATCCTTTAATTTCATTACCATATTATAAAGATCTAATCCTTAGTTCTGATTAAGAAATTAAGGAGTCTTTGCGGCAAGCATAACGGATTAAGCACTAAAGTTATCATCACATGAATCTTCCAAAGATCATGCTCTACTATTTGCTCAACTCTAGGCTTTGGCTCGAGACGTCACTCTATCAAATAAAGTAACTTCTCAGTTCCCAGGACTATCCTGAGGTTTTATTCCCAATTTGAAAATTAAAGTCGTTTAAATACATTTTCACCCATGATTATGTTTTAAACACTAATCTTTCAATTATCTTGATTCTAATAGTCCAACTATTTAATCAACGATTTTAGGTACTATTTATTATAATGATTACTATAGTCTAACTATATAATCAACTATAATTTAATTGGTTAAATTCAATTATATTGATTACTATAATCCAATTATAAAATCAACTATTAATTGAAATAGTTTGAATACAATCCAAATTTTTTATTTAAAAACAACGATTAAATATTAGTCCAACTAATATATTAATTTATTTGACGAAAAATTTGAATGAGCGCGTATTGGCAAGTAACTAAACGAATATTGCAAATTTAATACTTGCCTCCCACTATTTTTCGGCGAGCCTCTAACCCTCTGTTGAGTACTCAGGAAATCTTGTTTCCTAGTGGGCTAGGATCCCGTTAAATAACACACAATCTTGACTTTGGCCAACAAATTGTATGATAATTAACTAGGTAGATCTCTAAGATTAATTGGATCCCATCTAATTCATATATCCAGTAGGTGGACATCCAAGTCTGAAACATATATCTTATATATGCCAATATATCTAATATATTTCCTAACATTTTTCCTCTGAATCAACTAAGCATTGGCTTTGGCACAAAAAACTTAGTGATCCCAGTTAAGCGGAACCCATTGACCATGGAAAGCTTCGTAATCGATGTCGATGGACAAGAAGTGATCTTGACTTTGGCCAACAAATCACAACTTGGACAAGACACCGATATGGAACAAAGCCTTCATGATTCAAACACATTCGCGGCGGACAAAGGTCTTGACTTTGGCCAACAAACCAGTGCTAGTCTTGGATCTTGAGTAAGAATCACTCAATGGAAGGAAAATTGCTTAATATGTAATGAGGGTTTTTCGCGTAATTGGCAATCAATTAAGAGAGAGAAAATGGAAGCAACTTCACAGCAGCGATTCAAGCGAATTTATGTTTTCTGTGGATCCAATTCTGGTAATAAACCAGAATTCATTGAGACTGCAAAGGAATTGGGGAGAGTCATAGCATAACGAAATATGCACCTAGTATATGGCGGTGGCAATCTTGGATTGATGGGAATTATTTCAAAAACCGTTCAGGAAGGTGGCGGTCATGTTTTGGGAATCATTCCAAAACCTTTGGCGGATGATGAGTGGTATTTATATCATTATTTCTCACTCATTTAACCTAATATTTTGTATAGTTTTTCGGGTTTTGTAAACGTTTTGATATTTTTGTGTTGTTTTGCAGATAAATAAAGTTTGGGAAGCATTGGAAGCAATTTGGGGCCAAAATAGAGGAAAAATGACCAAAGGGTAGTTTTGTAATTTTTCAGCGTCGCGACGCCAAGAACCTCTGCGTCGCGACGCATAAAGTGAGCTACGCCTGCTAACGTGCGCCGAGGGTCACGTGTCAGAATATGAGAAATTGGTCATGCTAACGTGCGCCGGATCTTGCTAACATGCGCCGACCTTGCTAAAATACGCTGATTGCCACGTGTCACAATTCCATTCGACCAAACATAGCGCGTGCCACGTGTCAAGCTCTCACTGGACCGAATCATCGGCGAATCACATTATGCCACGTGTCACATTCTCATTAGACCGATCATATGCGCGTGCCACATGTCATCTTCTCATTTGACCGAAAATCTAGCAATTCACCGTGCGCCGCGTGTCATCTTCTGATTGCGCCGCTCTGCCGCGTGACACGTGTCATTTTCTGATTGTGCCGACATCTTATGCGTAGTCAACCCGTGTGGACCAAAGACGCATGCGGGCGTCGCGACGCCAAGCACTTTAGCGTCGCGACGTCGGTTGCCGAGTTTGCCTATAAATTGAGCTCTTCACCATTTCATTTGGTGTGCTTTCCTTGGAAGCTTTTCCCTGTTTTTAAAGGATTGCATCTAGTTTTTGTAAATATAAATAATATTTTAATTATGTATTTTAATTTTCAGTAATAATAGTAGTTCTTCTTCTTCTTCTTCTTCTCATTTCTTTTATGTTTTGTAGTTAATTTTCCACTGGGGAAAGGCGAAGCTTTTATTATTTTAAATTAGATTAATCTCCTTTAATTATAATATAGAAATTATAATTCAAATTAAAAAGATTACCGCCTTAATGGCTGTGTAGGCATTGCATTTTTGCATGTGAAACCCGATGATGAGTCTCATTTGGAGGCACTACCTTTTAAGTCGCGGAAACCACGGGAAACAGATGTCGGAAGGGAGGAGTCAAGAATTGACTCATAGTCGGATTAAGTTCGCTGGTTTAGCTTCGGGTTACTTGTTGGTGTTCCGTTTTAAAATTTATTCTCGGCCCAAAACCCCGCAAATCACTTAACCGTAGTCCAAGCCCAATCCAAAGAAATAATTAATGTATGTCACGAATTAAAATAATTAAAACATTTAAAACACATGTCACAAATTTTAATTCAAAACCAATTAAATTGAAATCTTAATTAAATTAAATTCCTAAATTAAATAAATTAAATGTTAAATATAAAAATCACAAACCAATTGAATTAATTAAATTAAATTCACAAATTAAATCCAATTAAATTAATTCCAATTCAAATTAAATAAACAAATTAAATATTAATTAAATAATATACCAAATTAAATAGAATAATTAATTAAGTCATATACCAAATTAAATAAACAAATAAAATCTAAATAATCACCTACCAAAATAATAAAAATACTTACACAAATTAAAGAAATTGCATGCCTAATAAAGATAAATCAAATATATTAACTTCCTAACTTAACAAATATCATGCCTAATTAAAATCAATCATAACAAATTAAATATATTGTATTCCTAATCTAGCCAAGATTTGTCCCCCCTCCCCCTCAATCCCTTGCTTTCCTTGTCTAACACCAAATCATATCTCTCTTTAATACCAAATATCTCTTCCTTGTGAGACAAGGAGAAACCCTACCCTCTCACTATAAAAATAGCACAAAACCAAAGCTCTTGATCTCTCCCTCTCACGACCACACACACGGCAAAGACCAAAAAATAAACCCTAATCTTCACAAGCAGCTCTCCACACTCTCGCCACCTAACGCAGAACTACATGCCCCACGCATCTTCACCATTTACGCAGACCTGCCCCATAACGCCACAAATAAGCCACACAAGCCAATGACCCCTGGACCCTAGCACCACTTGCCCCTCCACCTCGTTGCTGCTCATGCCTCATGCAAGCCATATACACACGTCCCCTGCATGAACGATAACGCCACAAACATGCCCTTAACGACACAAACCAACACAACACAAACGCCCATCTACACGTCTTCATCACGCATCTTCACCATTTACGCAAACGGCACCACACTAGCCCTATACACACGTAGCCAATAGCCTCCATAACTGTCCAGAACACACCCTAAACAGCCGTGAAAAAAATGCTCCCAAACCTCTCCAAAATCGAGCAAAAACAGTCCCAAAATATCGCCAAAACAGTGACCCAATAAGCCTTAAAATAGTCCCCGAAACTGCACCCAAAACTACCCTAAAACAGTCCCCGAAAATACCCCAAAACAGTCCCAAAATCGAGCCAAAACATTAGCTTTAAAGACCTGAAACAGTAAGCAGAAAATACAGAGAAAACAACAGTAAAACGGAGGTCAAACAGCGACCAAAACAGCAAATCAGTGAGCTAAGACGTTAAACCAGTGAACCGGAAGAGTTGCGGAGTATTAGCCCTTCCGACGGACTTGTAACACGCTTCCGAAAGTCGACGTAAAAAGGTTAGACCTGAGGGTACTTTTCCTATTTATTTTCATCTATCTTTTAATTGTTTTATTTATTTTCATCGCATGAGAGTCGTCTATTGATGCATGATTGTGGCCCTTGAATAAATGAAAATGTATGTATTGTGGAATAATGCATGATTGTGGCCCTTGGATAAAATGAAAAATGTGTCAACTCTCGTGGTATATCGGATGGAAACCCGGACATAAATTTCATAGCCGATTCCGAATGGACGGTAGTATGATCTGTACTCGGGATACAACTCCACATACCGCTTGAGTAAACGGCACCCTCTTGTTTTATGTTGCTTTGGTTTATTTATTTTCCGTCATTTGAATTATGCATGTTACTTGTTTATGCATGATACAATCGAGCACATGGGCTTAGTAAGTGCGATGAAAGGTCCCCTATTTGGAGGGGTTAAAATCTTTTACCATGATGTTTCGCCGCGCCGGTTGATGTGTGTTCGGTTGAATGCAAGATATGTTCAATCGGGCATACTAAGTTTGATTTATTGTTTTTTTATTCTTTGTATGCATGATGCAATCGAGCGCATGGGCTTAGTAAGTGCGATGAAAGGTCCCCTATTTGGAGGGGTTAAATCCTTTACCACGATGCTTTGCCGCGCCGGTTGATGTGTGTTCGGTTGAATGCAAGATATGTTCAATCGGGCATACTAAGTTTGATATTATTGTTTTTTAATTCTTTGTATGCATGATGCAATCGAGCGCATGAGCTTAGTAAGTGCGATGAAAGGTCCCCTATTTGGAGGGGTTAAAATCATTTACCACTATGCTTTGCCGCGTCGGTTGATGTGTGTTCGGTTGAATGCAATATATGTTCAATCGGACATACTAAATCCCATATAGTCATCTTTATCTTTGTACGCATTGTAATAAAAATCACATTTATTCTGTTGGTTGCATCATTTACCTTAGTCTTGGCTTAACGTAGTATAAGTCATATATCCATGTTATGATAGCATTTAAGTATTATTTCTTGTAGTATATCGGATGGAAACCCAGACATAAATTCCGTAGCCGATTCCGAATGGACGGTAATGCGGTCTGTACTTGGGATACAATTCCACGTACCACTTGGAAAAGTGCTCACATGTGTGTTTGTGTCCATATTAGTTATCTTCTTTTGCACCACGTCATCGCATGCTTACTTTAATGCCTAATTGCATCCTTAAGTGTCTTTTTGCATTATGTACTTAGTTGACTCTTTTATTTGTGCATGGACATGTAATGGCTATTTGTTTATGATATGTCTATGAAATCACATGTTCGCCATCATTTGATTCGCCTTTATGTGTGCTTGTGTGGTTAGTGTGTGCTTGTGTTTCCATGAATACAATATGCCAATGAAGTTGTATGTTCATTGCTACTTTGATGTAATTTCAAGTATGTAATCTTAGATGTGAAATATATGCAAATTTAGGTGTAAGTTTTTTTTTTTGCGCATATGGATTTAGAAGCATGATACTCTTGGAAATAAGTGTTACTTAAGCTTGATTAAATTATTACACAAATCCTTTAATTACAAGTGACATAAGTAAGGGAGGGACATCCGAACCCAACGGTTTGAGGTCTTCCCTTGCGAGGGGTGAGTGCGGCCTTAAATCTCATTTTCCCGGTTCACACCGGGTGGCGACTCCATTATTCTCCGGTTTAGTCCCCGTGGCTACTCCGTACTTCCGACCGGGCCGCGAGCCCGGAACAACATACGTCGTCCAGTTCTTGTGTCCCCACAGGCTGGTTTATTTTTTTGACATAAAGTGGCACCGCCTATATAGCCGGTTTTTAGGTGACAGATAATTACCGCCTATATGGCTGGTTTATGGACAAATAATAATACCGCCTTTATGGCTGGTCGGACTTAATTAAAATCTAATTTAATGAGGATATCGCCTTTATGGCTGGTTGGTAATATCACGATTAATTTTTATATTATAATAAGGGAGATGTCTAAATTATAAATAGTAAAAGTGGATCCTCAACCCCAATATTTTATTTTTATTCTAGGGAAGTGATGAAACACAATATCCGCACTTAATAATTTATTTTCTTTTTATGGGTAATTCTTTAGTTTGTTTATTAAGTCTTAAGCTTAATGCTTATTGTTAATTAATAAGATTGATTTGGTAAACTTAAAATGTACTAGACATAGAGATTTTAGGTTTCAGCCTTAGATTCAATAGCTCACGATCTTTCTTGAGGATAGATAACCCTTTAATAGATTTCCTTACAGGATATGAATATACTTGTCGGGCGTGGGTAGCCATAATTGGAACTTGGTCTTAATAAATCTAGGTAATTTGGTTGACATAGGAATATGGTTCAATTGGGTTATATTGGGTATTTGCGTCTGACCATCGGAAGAGGCTTTTGCATATCATCGTGTTCCAGGTTAGCAAATTAATTTATTACACATAAATAAGAGAGTTAATTAATCTTTTTAATAATATTGTGTGGAGTCATGACCCTAGATCCTTGAGTCTTTTGTTATTTTCCTTAGTATTTTCTTTTATTTATTTTATTTATTTTAATTAAGGAAAACCACATTCAACCGATCAAACAATCATTCTCTTCTCCCTCATATTAGATATTTGTAAATAAATAGATTCAACAATTAATAACAACAATATGAATTAAGTCCTCGTGGGATCGATATTTTTATACTACTTGAACGATACGTGCGTTTGCGTTATACGCGTGTGTTTACGCCGGTCAAGTTTTTGGCGCCGTTGTCGGGGACTTATTTTTCTTGAGTTATTAATTTTGAAGCTATCTAATTTACTTGTATCTAATTTTCTTTACTTTTATCTGTAATTTTTATTTCTTTTTTTTTTCAGGTGGTTGAAAAATGGAATATTATTGGGAGATTGAGAGATTACGTGATTTACAAGAAGATACACCCCACATCTGGGAGCAACAGTTCGGTTTTCTGAGACCTGTTGTACAGCCCAATAACTATCACTGGATGCCAGAACCAAGCAATACTACATTTTCTCAACAGAACGCAATAAGGAGATGTGACATATGTAATGGTAACCACCCGAGAGATCATTGCGAGTACAACTACAATCCAGGGTGGCAGAGCTATCAAAATCCTTCATGGTACGAAGAACCATCACATTTTCCATCTTATCCACCATCTTCCTACGATTTTCATCAAGAACTAGAACCATCAGAGGAAGATCAGATGATTGACATGCTCAAAGATTGGTTCAAGAAACAAGACGAAAAGCTGGATACAATGCTTGAAACATGCCAAAATCAATTCAAAAGTATTCAGAGACAATTAGCATTCATTCAGAGAATGACAGATCAAATGAGGTAAACAACAGAGAACAAGAGCTACATACCTCAAGGACCATTTTCAGATGAAGCCTTCAAGTACCAAGCATTTCACACGATGACACTTTAGCAGAAGAGAAGGCTGAGCAGAATCAAGAATCAGAGGTATCAATTCAGGAGCCCAAACCAGCAAAGTCTCTGTTTGACTTTTATTATTCAGATTCTGATTCTGATGAAGAAGCTGAGCTCTTTTTACCAACTGCACCAACAAGGGAGGATCAAACTTTCAATCCTCAAAATGAAGATCTTTGAGCATGCTTTGCAACGATGTTTGAAGAAGATCAACCTGAGCCAGTCATATAAGAGGATGAAGACCTAAAACCTGACATCTCCTTACATCCTCAGGTAGACACTTATGGAGCATGCATTTCACAAATGACAGATGAAGAACTGAACGTAGAAATCCTAAAATATATATTTGAAGAAAGATGGAGAATGAGCAAGAAGCAGAGAAAATGGAGAAGCAAATGTCTGACCTTATTAAAGATCCAGTGAATTCAGGTGAAACATCATTGTTTTGGGGAGTACAATTTAGAGAAATCACCCAAAAGCTTGACAGAATGGAACTCCCATTCCAAGTCAAGCACCATACGAGACCTCCTGATTTTCTTTCTTTCTTTTCAAGAACCACTGGAGCGACAGAGGTTAAAAAGGTGGCACAAGCACTGAATGAGACAAAATTCTTTTTGTCACCTTACCGTTGGAAGAGACCCTTCAAAAGCAGCGCACATGGGAATGTCTTTAATAGGACATCCAAAACGACGCTGAAACCTCCTTGACGGATAGATTCCAGTCACGTCTGGCTTAAGACGAAAAATATAGCGCTAGCAGGGAGGCAACCCATGCAATTTTTTGTAATTTTTTTATTTTGTGTATACATGTTGTAGAGTTTTTAATTTTGTGTGTTATTTTTGTAGGGAAAAGCACAAACGAAGCTTTTAAGGAGGAATGGTGTTTGTCAATCACAAAGAGATGAAGGAAAGTTGATGGAAATGGTTTTTCCTAAATTAAACTATCTGAGTCTCTGGGAGCTTCCAAAACTAACAAGCTTTGCCATAGGCATGACTATTCATTTAGTTGAATTCTCCTCTTTGCTGAAGCTTGAAATTACAGATTGTCCTAATTTGATAAGATTCATCTCCATGAGCTCATTGGATGACAACATTCTCACCGAAACGCAATCTCATCATTTCTTTGATGAAAAGGTATTTTTTTAATAATATTTATTTTGTACAATATTAATTCTCTTTTCCTTCTGTCTTCTTTCTTATCTTGCAATTTAATTAATATCTCTAATTTTAATATTGTTATTCATCAATTAATTATGCCATTAATTAATTAATTAATTGCATTGAATTTTTAACAACCAGGTAGGACTTCCCTATTTTGGAGGTATTAATATTAAGGATGATTAATTACTTGAAACAAATATGGCACCATCAACTTGCTTATGATTCTTTGAAATTTTTTATTTATTTTGTACAATATTAATTCTCTTTTCCTTAGCTCTTCTGTCTTATCTGTAATTTAATTAATACCCCTAATTTGAATATTATTAATTATTAGTTGATTATGTCATTAATTAATTAATTGTATTGAATTTTTAAGTGAAATTTATTTTATAAAAACTGTCTGAAATTTACATTTTCATTCTAGTTTTTAGGTCTTAGCACATTAGAATTAACAATAATATTGTTTAAACATGATTCAATATCATAGTAATTTATTTCAAATATTTTGGATAATATTAATGTATTTAATTTTCAGAAAATTTAAGATATTTATCTTCATTTTGCTAATCTAGCTACTAGCCTAGTCAATAACAAGGAAAAATGTGTTAATTAAATATTTATTTTGCGGGTTGCATTGCCCAATCTAATGACTCTACTTGTAGCACGGTGTCATGGGTTGGAAGTTTGATGACATTGTCAATGGCTCAAAGTATGATGAAGCTTTCAAGTATGGAGATAATTTATTGCGAAAAGATGGAAAAAATCATACAAGAGCTTGGAGAAGAAGTGAAAGATGATCGTATTGTTTTCAGCCAATTGACATATTTAGATCTTTATAATTTAACAAGCCTTAAAAGCTTTTGTTTGGGGAATTACACTCTTGAATTCTCATCCTTGGAACATGTTCATGTGTGGGATTGCCCAAATATGAAGACTTTTTCTCAAGGAGTCTTGCTCATACCAAAATTACATGAAGGCAACCTAAATTCCACCATACAGAAAATGTTCAAAGAAATGGTACGTACGTGTTAATTGCAAGTTTTTTTTTTCTTCTTTCTTTTTTCTGTCGTCCAAGTCACAATCAAAGCTCCATGCATATCTGTAAAAGATTGTTTAGAGACAGGCCTATGACTAAACAATAATTCTATGGTCATATATTGTTATTCTTTAAAACAATAATCAAATTAATCCAAAACCTTATTATTGAGAATTATGTCAAAAATTATAGATAATTGTTATTCTTTAGTTGCGCAAATATAGAGAATTATTCAACGTTAACTAGTTTACTCTACAATTAATCGCTGATTGCTAATGCAGTGATTTGATTTGGCCAAAACTTATTTATTTAGTTTTCTGCTAGTTTTGTCCAATTTTTGCCAATTAATTGTCAATTTTCGATTTTTGAAAATCACCCGATTTACAGAAAAACTCAATTTCTTCTTATTTTCCTCATTTTTCTTCTCATTCATTAAAAAGTTTAGTCATCTTTCTCAACTTTATGATTATTTTTTATGATAAATAAATTATTTTTAATGATTTTTGGAATATTTTTTAGAATTTTTTTATTCTTAGACATTCGAAATGTCAACTTTACTCTTTCCGATTAGTTTCCAATTAATCACTGATTAATCACAAATCATTATCCGTTTTCGATTAAATTAGATTAGCAATCAACCACAACACCTGACGAAGTAATTAATTACGTGGTTCACAAAATTGCAGCTTCATCCCTTTTAGCTACAAGGTATAGTCAAGAAACTGAAGTAATTCTAGTATATGTTTGATCTAGCTCAAGGCAGTCTGTAATATGAACTATCCTAAATATAGTCATTGCACCACTAGTCTTGTTTCCTCCTCTCTCTCCGTGTCTATATATATATATGTTTAACCTAACTAGTGGGCTATTTTGGTTGTGTAGGTTGGATTCCATTACATATGGGATTTGAGGCTCTCACTATATCCATATTTGAAGGAAAAATGGCATAGCCAAGAACTGCCCGTCAGCTTCTTCAACGGATTACGATACCTGGAGGTGGATGGCTGCACGGATATGTCAAATGCTATTCCAATGAATCTTTTACGGTGCTTGAACAATTTGTGTAGGCTGACAGTTAGTAATTGTGATTCATTAGAAATTATTTTTCACTTGGAAGAACTCAATATCGATGAACATTTTAGGCCGGTGCTTCCAGAACTGGAACTCCTGAACCTGATAAATCTTCCAAAACTTCGAAGATTTTGTAGCTTCACCGGGAATTTAATTGAACTACACTCCTTGACTCGTATGCGAATTGAAAATTGCCCTAATATGGAAGCATTTGTCTCCAACCCTACATCTGTACAGATGACAGAAAACAAGGAACCTCAAGAAATGGCCTTAGAAGAGAATATTCAGCATTTTTTTTAATGAAAATGTGAATATTTTCCCACTTTCCTTCACATTTTTTTCCTTTTTATTTCTTTAAAATCTAAATCTAATTTTTGGTCCGTCTCTTTGATTTCATAATTTCCTTGATTTCGAGGTTGAAATTTATTTTATGTTACATTTATTTATTTCGTATGGTTTATAAAAACTGTCTGAAATTTACATTTTCATTCTAGTTTTTAGGTCTTAGCACATTAAAATTAACAATATTATTGTTTAAACACGATTCAACATCATAGTAATTTATTTCAAATATTTTGGATAAATATTAATGTAATTTTCAGAAAATTTAAGATATTTATCTTCATTTTGCTAATCTAGCTATGCCAATAACAAGGAAAATTTTGTTAATTAAATATTTATTTTTCAGGTTGCATTGCCCAATCTAAGGACTCTGCTTATAGATCGGTGCAATGGGTGGAGAAGTTTGATGACATTGTCAATGGCTCAAAGTATGATGAAGCTTACAATTTAGTGATAATTGATTGCGAAAAGATGGAAGAAATCATATAGCAAGAGCTTGGAGAAGAAGTGAAAGATGATCGTATTGTTTTCAGCCAATTGAAATATTTAGAACTTGCTATTTTACCAAGGCTTAAAAGCTTTTGTTTGGGGAATTACACTCTTGAATTCTCATCCTTGGAACAAGTTTATGTGTATAATTGCCCAAATATGAAGACTTTTTCTCAAGGAGTCTTGCTCACACCAAAATTACACAAAGTAGAAGAAAACGAAGCAGAATATTGAGAAGAAGAATATTCGGAAGAAAACGAAGGGTATTGGGAAGGCAACCTAAATTCCACCATACGGAAAATGTTCAAAAAAAGGTACGTACGTGTTAATTGTAACTTATTTATTTAGTTTTCCGCTAGTTTTGTCCAACTTTGGCCAATTAATTGTCAATTTTTGATTTTTGAAAATCACCCGATTTACAGGAAAACTCAATTTCTTCTTATTTTCCTCATTCTTCTTCTTATTCATTAAAAAGTCTAGTCATCTCTCTCAACTTTATGATTATCTAAATTTTTTATTTATGATAAATGAATTATTTTTAATGATTTTTGGAATAATTTTTAGAATTTTGTTTATTCTTAGACATTCGAAATGTCAACTTTACTCTTTCCGATTAGTTTCCAATTAATCATTGATTAATCACAAATAATCATCGGTTTTCGATTAAACTAGATTAGCAATCAACCACAACACCTGACGAAGTAATTAATTACATGGTTCACAAAATTGCATGCTTCATCTGTTTTAGCTACAAGGTATATTCAAGAAACAAAAGTAATTCGAGTATATGTTTGATCTAGCTCAAGGCAGTCTGTAATATGAACTATTCTATGTATAGTCATTGCAACACTAGTCTTGTTTCCTTCTCTCTCCATGTCTATATATATATATATGTGTGTGTGTGTTTATATGTTTATCCTAACTGGTGGGTTATTTTTGGTTGTGTAGGTTGGATTCCGTTACATATGGGATTTGAGACTTTCACTATATCCACATTTGAAGGAAAAATGGTATAGCTAAGAATTACCCGCCACCTTCAACGGATTACGATGCCTGGAGGTGAATGGCTGCACGGATATGTCAAGTGCTATTCCAATGAATCTTTTATGGTGCTTGAACAATTTGAAAAGCTTGATAGTGAGTAATTGTGATTCATTAGAAGATGTGTTTTACTTGGAAGAACTAAATATTGATGAACATTTTGGACCGCTTCTTCCAAAACTCAAAAGATTCTGCAACTTCACAGGGAATATAATTGCACTGCCTTCCTTGACTTGGATGTGGATTGAAAATTGCCCTAATATGGAAGCATTTGTCTCCTACTCTACATCTGTACATATGAGGGAACGCAAAGACCCTCAAGAAATGACCTTAGAAGAGAACTTCTTGATAGATGATATACAACCTTTCTTTAATGAAAATGTGAATATTTTCCCACTTTCCTTCACATTTTTTCCTTCTTATTTCTTTGAAATCTAAATCTAATTTTTGATCCACCTCTTTGATTTCATAATTTGGTTGCTTTCCAGGTTGCAATCCCTCATCTGGAAGAGTTATAGCTGTCAACAATGCCCAAGTTCTTTAGTTTGATGACTCTCAACTGCTGAAAGTGTGGAGAAACTTACAATAAGAGAAATGACACAACAGGTAGGAGAAGAAGTGAAGACAGATATTGGTCTTGTCTTTGTCCATTTAAAATATTTGAAACTTCATCATTTACCAAGCCTTGTAAGTTTTTGCGTGGGGAATTACATTTTTGAATTTCCATCTTTATTACAAGTAATTTTCTCCTAGAGAGTCAGTAGAAGAAGGTGATGACGAAGAGTACTCCAGGGAATGAAGCTTCTGTTCTTTTTTTATATATTAATTCTGGATATGTATGATGCATATTGTCCCCAAGAACTTGGTTGATGTTTCAATTGCATGCAAAATGCAATCTTTGCCTTGGATTTCGTTACTGTTGTTTTAGTTAAGTTTGTAATTTTCTATTTTATTTTATGTAGTTTTGTTTCAGTTGAAGGTTGACACTCTTTCCTTTTTCCAACTGGTATCTTCTAGTTTTTCTTTTCCTTTAAGGCATGTCTATTTCTATTTATCTTTTACTCTTGTACTAAACTCTCTATTTATTATCAATCTTATTCCTCAATGGAGGCTTGTGAAGCATATGATTAGGTGAAATTTTAAGTGCGAACTTAGGTGGGATATAAGGTTTCATTTTGATACTTTAATAGTCATTGAGGTCATTTATTCAAAAAGAAACAATCTATATACAATTTAAATTTTGTGGTTAATCAACTTCATTAATTATTTCTAGTCCTTTTTAATTAAAGATCTTACTTTCGATGAAATGGTGAAAGATAAAAATATGTCTAAAAATATGATTAAAAGCAAGGGCTCCTCTGTTTTCATTACCAGGTTTTTACTCAAATATTCGTCCCTACCTAATAAGCATGTGATATCTAATTCCAAAAAATCCCTGAGAGAAGCAAGTTTTAAATTTCTCAATTTGATAGTTCCTTGAAAGAAACTTCTACAAGCTAAACGCAAGGAGATCCGAAGTCTACAGAAATAACATTTTAAAGCTCATAATGGTATCCTCATTTATCTGCAGGAAACAAGAATTACATTTTAATGTTGATCTGAAAAGGTGGTTATGTTTTTTCTTTAACAACCATAACGCCTTGAACATACAGATTTGTTGATTTCTTCGGCTTACTCATCATGGAAACTTGAAATGATTTGTGACCTGCAGATTATTTTTCTGGCCATATCCCCAAAAGCAAATGATGTGTGGTTATTTCCCCATTTTCACCTGCATTTCTTATATCAATATCAATTCAAAAAGATACAAAGGATTCGATGGTTAAAAAATTACGTCACAATTGCAAACATAAACATACGATAATATCATATGTTAAGCGGAATGACTAAATTGATATGGATTGAAATCATAAAAAATAGATAGATTTTATGAAATTTGATGAATCAATATTTTCAAATAAAATTTTTATTTGATTTGATTCGGTTGGAAACACAAACAAACAACACAAAATCCAAACCCACATAATTCTTGATATTTACCAATCATACATCTAAGGCCGAGACTGAAAGGCAAAGTGAAAAAGAGAGTTTGTGCGGTAGGAAATACAGAGTATATCAATCATTTCTTGCACATCCACTTGTCAAATTTTAGAATTAAAAAATAAATTATTATCACAAAAAATACCAGTGAATAAAATACAGAGAATTGAAATGTTTACCGTAATGCAAGGATATATGTAATTTAGGGAATTATTTTATCCCAAAGATATACTAATGTCGTACACTTATAATCAGATGATTGATTTAACAGTCTAAAATTTTCACATCATAATTTCGTAGTTAGAACTAGGAACCTATAATTTTCTTCTAATGATAACCAGGCCTAACACAGTGGGAAGGGAAGAGCGGGGTGTACATAAATTTGTATTGTTAAAAACACAAGGAATATTAAGTCTCAAAGGATCCTAAGGTTCAGATGTGCGTCTGATAAAAATAAAGAGTAAATTGTAAAAAAAAAAATTATATCAGTCAATTAAAATAAATAATAAAAATTGAATATATAAAAAATTATTAATTATATAATATAAATAATGATAAATAACATAAATTAATGTATTTGTCGAAATTAAAAGTTTGTATTAAAATTTATCTTAATTTATTAAAAAAATATTATACAATTTGATTTCAGATTTGGTGGGTAAATACATGTAGAGATTTTCTCCGCGTATCAAATATAGATGATTGATGAAGATGTCTGTTTTGAACGCTCAATGATCTAAACCTAAACCTAAGGTATGCCTTTCACAACTATCAATAAAACTACATATATGTAGGAGAAATTGGGGTGTTTCACAGCTTGCATATACCATGAATAGCCAAGGCATTTAGCATTCTTAGGTGAAAAGCTAAAAACTGTAGACTATATAGTCTATAAGACAAGGTAATGTCCCAATCGTATATCCAGTAAACTAACGAGACATGTCCATATAGTAGTCCTATTCTCTCACACACTATTGTAAATGAAGAAATTTCTCAAGTGATTCAAAATTTAGGGAGTGCACAAAAGTCCGAACCTAACTGATATTACCTCGACTTAATGATAAAAGAGTATGGTCTGATTTTTATAGAAAAATTCAGGCCTGGATTGTTGTTATAATTTTAAAAATTAAAAATATCAATTTCCAATTATAAATGTATATATTTATAATTAATTTTTGAAGCTCAATCCAAATCACGACTATAAACATTTAAAGTTTTTTTTTAATTATTTTCTATTTTTAAATATCAAAATATTTAAAAGTTAGTTTTTTTTTTTTTTTTTTTTTTAAAAAATCATGTTCTAAAGTCTTTCACCAGCAAATTATTATCCCTAATTCACATTAAATACATATAGTGAAAACCCGCTAATTAATAAGATATTATCTTCTTAAGATTACCAATTTCAAAATCCTGATCTCTCCAAGTTTTATTCTCTTACTCCTCGCATCAAGGTCCAGGCCTCTCAAAGTTGCTTCTAGTTCCTCTCAAGGTTTAGGTCCCTAGTCTCTCACGATTTTAATATTAAGTTTAAGTCCACCCAAAATATTTTTTATAATCAATGATGGTTTTGTATTATGTGAGAAGTGGAGAAATTTCTCAATCGATTCACATTATCACATGTTGTGGTGACTAGTTTACTAGCAAATATTATCCACTCTAAAGTCATGGACCCTCAAGGTTTAGTTCCTGTGACTAAGGTTGGCACTAAAACGAGATGTATTAGGATTTTTCAATTTCTGTCTTATTTTGTTTATACAACCCAAACAAAAATCATGTCGGTCCTTTCTTTTTTAGAAGAAAAATTTGTCATGTACCATCTCTTATCACGTTAAATCCTGTATTCTTTTATTAAATCATGTGACATTCTATTAAAATTATGTCCCAATTAAATTTTCAGACATTTTTTTTTATCCCACCCCATTTTTAGATTATAACATAAAAATATATTTTAAATCTTATCCTGAATAAGACAGGATGGAGAAATTTATGAATCCTACTTGTGGCCCCTTGCACTTCCTATGTGATAACTCTCCCTACATAGAATTAAGGATAATCATCTGTAACACCCTGCCATAGGCAGAATGCTACTGACAGGAGACAAGATTGACCCATCTCCATAAGCCTCTAAATTTACAAAAATCTGGTACGATGTATCCTAAAGCTGGATAACCTGAATCTCAGTCCAACATCAAAACGAACCTGAAATAAACATCATATATCGAAATCAATACATAAGGGCTTCATGCCCATATCATCTATCAACACTCAAGGGCTCTGTACCCACAACATCATAAGCAATCAAATCATTTACTTAATACAACGGCGTGCTCAGCACGGTAAACAAAATAATAAATCAAATATCCTAAACTTCTAAAACTTCTCGCAGGACACTTGCGAATGTGACTGCCGCTTGGGTGATCCACGTCTCGAGCATGACTTCTAAAGCTGGTGTGATTGATGTGTCATAAGCTAACCTGCAAAACTACAAACTGATTTGATGTGAGTTATAAAACTCAGTAAGTAACAATGCTCATGCAACAAAAAAAACATAAAGTCAATCATAATATGAACTTTTCAACATTACCAAGTTACAAATTCAGCTTTATCAACTTTTAACTAACCCTTTATCTATTACATACGCAATCCTCATACCTATTTACATAAATATGTGCCAATCTAAAAGCTAAAAAATTCAAAGCACGCAAGGGAAGAATTCAAATATCACAGAGCGCATCATTTAACATCAAATCAAATTTCAATCACTTGAAAATAGTCATATATTTATACTTTTATCATGAATAAACATCATTGAAATATCAAGCAAACTTTCTTCTATTCGATTACAAACTATATTTCAGTTCTAATAGCATTACAACGACTTAACATTCATGATTTAGATGCATTCCTTATCATGCTTAACCACTTCAATTTCTATACAAATAAATCGCATACATAAACAATAGCAACCTATTCATATACCGTATTCATACATAAGCTAATATCAAATAAGAAATCATGCTTTGCCCCAATTGCTGATTCCATATAACAAACTTATACATATCTTAACATCAAACACATATATAAAATATATGTTCATATACTTGTACATTTACTTATTCATTTACTTACATGTAATCTTATCATTACAAGTTCATACCCTTACTACATCTATACATACATATAGACGGTATGCTCATCAAACATTTCACTTCACATCAAGCATTAACAAAAATACATATATACCTGTGGTGGTCGATAAACTTAATTATACGTAATCTCGTATCTAGTACCCAAAATCAGCATTGACAGCCTTTCTGTTTTCGAAATTTCTTTCCCACCATTCATTGCATAAGAATCGATCTAATCTTTCCTCCATCAGATTGATCTAAACCGATAATTAGACCATGTGAAAGGATACCATTTACACCATCTTGAGCCACCAAGGGCATACCGTCCCAATGTCACTACCAATCCCCTACCCACTCATGTTGTACCTCCTCCTGCCAATATAAACATGATCGAGCCGTCATTGTCGAGTTATTTGATCAAACTATAGAAAGAGGCCCGTCTTATCATCTGTATGATAAAAGATGAAACAAAGCTTCTCCCATTTTTCCAAGGGTCATCGATCTAAGATGTTGTAGGAGCTTCCAATTATGAATAAAAGTTGGAGGAAGTTAGATCTCGGTAGAATAAATTTAGAAAAATGAACTTGTCACATCCAGAAATTAACCTAAGTTAGAGAAGTGTTTTGAGAAGCTTGATAAGTTTTCTACAACATTTCAACAAGAAAAAATCAAGATTGGATCTTGGAGTGAAACTTGCTTGCATTGAAATCAAGGTTGGATCTTGGAATCAAGCTTGCTAACCTTGGAGGTTCTCCAACCATTTTAACAAGGAGAAGGAGATTGGATCTTTGTGTCAATCTTATTATGTAAGTTTGAACTTCTCTTAATCTATGTTACTCATTAATGAGTTTTTCATTAGTGAGACATATGGTGATGAATTATATATTGGATACATGATTACATAGCTTAATGTTCAAATAAGACTAAAACAATTTGTTATAATGATTTGGAAGTATAAACACAAGTCAAAGATGTTCATGTTGGACATAGAACAATTAATAAGAGTTTTGAACTCAAGATTAAAGCTTAGAGCTCTTGCTACAATTCTAGAATCACTCGACCACATTTGGGTGAATTAGAATTGTTCATGAGACATTTTCTAGTGGGATTTAAAATTGGTTTGTGTTTAGATTCAAACAAATGCATATATGTTTTTAGAATTCATGTATGTAAGTTGTATAACATATATTGTGATGGTTATGATGATAAATTGGATTTTAGGTGTATTTGAAGTATTAGGAGGAAATTGAAAGTTTTTAGTCTATGTTTGAATTTGAAAAATTCTCACCCTAAACAAGATTGGATCACTTCTAGCGGGATTGAACTATACAGACTTTATGGACAAACTTTCCTTTCTATAACCGACTTTCGTCTCTGTTCGACCAGTTGATCTCAAAGTCAGGTAGGCTTGTACCATTACGCTTACGAGCAGAATCGTCAGCTTGAGCCTAGTTAGACAGAGGCTCTATCAAAGGAATATTCAGGTTGCCCCATAATCCCAATCTTTTTGTTTATTGATTCTTCATCGTCAGGTACTGTTCACTTCCCTGCCATTCTTGTAACTGTCACCTGTAATTTGCGCATGTGTTTCTGCACCCCTATCTGAAAAAGCTTTCCTAGACGCGGGAACCTTCCTTATGTCTTTGTAGCATTGATGCTCAGTTCTATTCTCCCACACACCCGCTTTTGCAAGGCTAGCTAGGAGGGAGGTGCTTTTTTGGGTTTAGTTTGCCTAGATAGGAAGTATCGCCACTTTATTGAAAAGGTTCATGAGCATTGCGGCATCGTGAGACTGCCTAGGGCAGCGTCGCGACTCGAACCTTCGAGTGTCGCAACACCGAGCATCAGACCTAGGCGCGTCATAATGCCCAGAATTCCCTGTCGTGATGCAGTGACGTTCAGTTGTAGAGTTACTCTCGTAATTTGGAGCGTCATGATGCGACGAGCTGAACAACACTGAAACTTTATTTTCTCCGTTCTTGAGTTTCTGGACTTTTATTTGGTCCCTTTTTTTCCTATGGACTCGTATCTAAATGTAGTTTTACATAAAATATTTTAAAATACACTCATGCTAGATATCAATGGGTTAGACCCACCTCCGCTGCGGGGCACCGATCTGACCCTAAGGGTTCCAAAACTGACCCAACAGATTTAACTATTAAATCATCATCTTTCCATTTCTAGAAAATCTCAACTTCCTCTGGTGCCATATCTTCAGATAAAGTAAGGAGCAAAAAACCCTCTAACATATATCCTAATTTCTCAGATCCGAGGACAATCCTCAAATCCAAGTCCTAGTCTGCAAAGTTCTCAGAGCATCAAGTTCACGTTCGTCACGATATGAGGCTGATTTCTGGTGCGATTAGAACTCCAATTTCTTTATAAAAAAAAAGTTCTCATCAGCCCTTATAAAAGAATAAGTTTGGCTTAAACCTAAAAATACCATACTTTAAGAGACCACAAAGCAGAAAAGAATACCCAGAACAAGATAAGAATCAGAGTCTCATTCCGAATTAAGGATTGAAGTGTAGGACCTGACTGCGAGTTTTTCTTCATTTTCTCTTTCTGTTTATTTCTTATTAGTTATTGTTTTGTATTAATGAATTATTTGAGCTTAATGAACATTATGTGAAACTAATTTATTATTCTAGGATTATAATGGATCCAATGCATGATACTTAATTAAATTGCATCTTTTTATTCTTTTGAGGTTGCGATTGGATTCTTTATTATTCTATGTTCTTATTGTGTTATGTTGTTTGATCACTAATAGGATAGTTGTGGTAAACTCTAAGGAACTTGAAAATTTGAATTTGGGTTTAGCTTTAGGAATTAATAGCGTGTGACCGTATTCTTAAAATCGAATTTCGTGCAGGATAAGAATATACCTACAAAGCATACATAATCAATATTAAAATTTGAACATAATGAATTTGACTTAAATTAATTATCATAAGAATATAGGTATTGAATTAAGTTGGGCGTGTCTAACTGACCATCGGAATAGGCTTATAGATAATTTTGTGTTATAGGTTAGTAATCCATAATTACTCAAATGAATGAAGAGTGCATAAAGTTACAACCCTAAGTTTTTACTTCCATAAGGTTTTCCAAATTACTTTATTTTTCAGTTTAGTTTTTTAATTAATTAATCACCCAACTCCATTATATCATTAACCCATTTTGTTTGGTCTTATAAAAGTAGGTTTAGTTCCAAGAATTAATAGGATTAATAATAAGTTCATGTGGGTTCTATATCTTTTATATTACTTTAGTGATATGTTCGCTTGTGTAACGTGTAAAATTGTGAATAGTTAACACCCAAAGTCTTTATTTTCTCTCTCAGAAACCTGCCACAATTACGCGCGCCTTATGCAGCGGCGCATGAGGCCCAATGCGGCCTGGACGAACGGCACGTGGCCCACACGCGCCGGAAAATTTGTTCGTGCCGACTTCCCGAGTCTTCCTCCGTGATTTCCCGACCATTCCGAGTAGTAACGGACCTCCGAATCTTAATTTTCATTTAAATTATTATAATATTCGGTTTATGCATGTTATGTATTTTAGAACGGTAAATAACTTTAAAGTATGATTGATTTACATGTTTGGACCATATTAATGATTACCTTGTGGTTAGAAGTGAACGATGGACTTTATCGGAGAATATGATAGAGTAAGATTGTGTGCGGGAATTATTGTGAACCCGAGATTTGAATTAGTGATGTTGAATTGAATTGTGATTGTTGGGAATTGAATATGGATGTAATTCGATGATTATGGGTTGTATAATGGATGTCTGTATTATAGACGGAACCTTGCTGAAATTTCGTTAGGATTACGAAAGCGATCGAATCACGGTTCTTGCATATTCTTTCATCTATTTTAGTCGGGATTATGTTCCTTATAGTTGATTCTTTTGTCTCTTAGGTGATTGTGATACAGTAAGCGGGGACAATCTTGCTGCATAGTTCCTTTATCTGTAGTCAGCTCGCCAGGTGCGTGGATAAGCTTGTAACATTGATATTTTCCAAAGTATATAATATATATGTTTTCTTAAAAGAATTTTCAAGGTAATGCATTAAATGATTTTTGTTTTAGAAAGTTTATATTTTGCTATAAAGTATGGATCGAATATTGATTATGCTGAAATCATATTTTTGTGATATATGAGAAACTTGCATGATTTGAGATATATGAGCATGTGTTTTAGAAGTGATTTTTATGTTAGGATGCACCCCGTGTACTTATATGTGCCAGATTATTTACCGTGAGACGAGGTCTCATGTTGCCAGTTTTTGTTCCGGATGTCAGTTATTGTCGTGGGGATGCCCCATATTGCCAGCTTTGCCGTATTGTCATGAGAGTGTGCATATAGATGAATAAACAACTTTATTATTACATAGTATTCTTGAGCAGAATGAGTTTTATGAGAAATGAGATTTATGATTTCAAGTTAATGTTTGAAATATAGATTTAATGTTTTATGTATTTATTTATGAAAGACTTATTTGATCTACCTTGTTACTTGTTTATCCACGGCACTAAGCTGAGATCCATTGCACTAAGTGTGAGCTTACCCCTTTCTTTAACATTTCAAGTTTAGCAGATTAGTAGATCATTCTTTTTCATCTACTGTTTCATCATTATTTCCTGCCAGTAGAGAAAGTTGTGCCAACAGTAGAGTGTCCTTGTTATGTATTGATATTATAGTTCTAGATATGTCATTCTTGAGAGAACTTGTTATTTGATTATATGTACTGAGCCTTTATTTGATAC